>JXOV01040852.1:0-15967 GCA_001014945.1 Clogmia albipunctata
GCCATTTTGATGCATCTCCAAAAAAAAGTTTTGAATACATTTATGGCGAAATCAAGGACTTGATTAAAAAATGACTTAAATACAATGTCATAGATAGAGGCTTTTTAGAAAAATAAAAAAGAATTACAGCGATATCNGAGAGTTTTGACGTAGAGTGACCTGAAGGTGGCCATTTTGATGCATCTCCAAAAAAAAGTTTTGAATACATTTATGGCGAAATCAAGGACTTGATTAAAAAATGACTTAAATACAATGTCATAGATAGAGGCTTTTTAGAAAAATAAAAAAGAATTACAGCGATATCCTTATAGTTTACAAGATTATACGAGCAATTGGGTACTACTACGTATATCGGTTAATTATGGAATTATGAAATCAGTTTTTAAATTTTAAATTTTAATCGAATAAATTTTTTAATATTCTTTTTCAAATAGTACTTTTCATATTTGAATCACAATATAGCGAATAATTTTCAAGACGTTTAAAAAAACAAATAGGAAATGATTAATTGATATTTACTTGAACAAATATATTTAAAAATGATTTAAAATAGTCCTAGGTTTGTTATATATTATCACTCAAAGACATCGAGCATTTAGGTCGCTTGGATATTTAAGAGTTAAGGCAGATAGAACACCGTTTTAAAGAATAAATTACAATTTGAAAATCAAATTATCTTAAGGAACTTATCAACTCAAATTCTACGATTATAACTATAACCAAATTCCTAGTATTTCAAATTTAACAATACATAACTAGAACCAATCAAAAGGGGGCCGGATAGCGTAGTTGGTTAAGTGTCTCGTCACAAAATTTGGTTATCGTGTGTTCAAATCGAAAAAATATATAAAAAATATATATAATATTTGTTTAATACATTTACAAATAATATCTCCGGCCCCAGAAAGTAGAACAACTGGTGACGTCAACACCATTTGTTCGAATGTAGATAGATTTTCAATGCTTGGATGGAATACATAGAAATGAATATAAAACCGGATCTTTGTAATACAAGTACTCTGCTGCTGTTCAAAATGAACGGATACAGACGAAAAGATATGAAAGGGATGGTCTTCTTCATAGTATATGTGTTCTGTTTCGGTGGCAAAAACCTGTCAACAAAAAAATAGCCTCTAATTTGAATCATCAGCGCTGGTACTAATAACACAAGAGCAAATAATGATTTATAGAAATGATATTCAATTGTTAATTGTGAAAAGATTGGCAAATGAATAGATAGGGCATTTGACAAATTTGAATGTGTAAACCAATTGGTTAGAGATAGACCTCCGCAGAGATTGAAAAATCTAAGGGCAATACGCCCAACTGCGGAGGGCAGAGATATAAGAGGGAGCACAATAGATCTTCAGGTCAAAGTGCGAGATCACCTCAATAGAAGAAAACAAAAATAATCAAATTATAATGAATACATGTGGTGTAACAAAAACCAGTTTTGTAAGTTAAAGATTGTTAATTTTGTTAATAAGCTAAGTGGTACTAAACCTTATTAAACATAATTACGAGTAGGTAATTTGGTTTTGATTTGAACCGATTTCCCGATAGATAAGGGTATAATAATATGAAATCAGGCTCTAAACAGACATTCTCGATTTTATATGAAATTCGTCAAACTTTGGCGAACCACTATTGTTTCTTATATCTTGTCCTTGACATGTTTAAATGATATTAATATGATAGTTGAAGGAAATTTCAGTCTAAAGAATAACTAACTAACTAACTAGCTTAAATCATACTGATACTGATACTGAAATCATACAATTCTTAGGTATAATAGTAAAGTGACCCCAAGTAAATCAATAAATGCTTTAATAAATGAAATTTCAATTTCATGCCATTATAGCTAGACAAAGCTAAAAAAATTAACCGAGATAATTTTCAACCCATAAATTTTACAGATGATCATTCCAGTAAAAAATTAAAATGCTATTTGTAATTGTATTGTAAAATTTGGCGCACGTAGATCAATAAATGATGATAACAGAAAAATAACATTTTCATAGCAATGAAAATTAAAACTCTTCCGGAACGTATCGGTTTTAATGGGTGAATTTTGCCAATTTTTTGCGTACATTTTACGATGGCGGTTTGTCGAGTCCAGTTTGCCGATTTTGATGTGGTCACGGTTACAAATATTAATTATTGATGTATAAAATGGACATGTAGGACGACATAATTGGCGGCGGTTTTGATTGCTGAACCCCTAATGTGAAGAGCTGATGGAACTGCAGAGTCCCAAAAGAATGGTAAGGCTGGTTAGGATCGACAGTTATTCCATGTGGATGTATGTACATAAAATCGTACATGCATTGCAAATTAGTTGCTAAAATCGAATCAGACTATTAATGAATTAAATAATTTGCAATTTTCGGGATCATATCAAATGCTAATCAATTATTTGGCAGTACATTTCAAAGTTGGACAGTAACAAAATTTAAATTGGACATAATGTTTGACATTATTAAATTTAAACGGACATCAGACTGTTCTAATTATTTATTAAATTTGTCTAGTCCAGAAATGCCACAAATTGCAGGACATTTAATCTGTGTGCAGAAATTGACTAAACTTTAGTGAATTTCCCTAATTAAATGAAATTATGTTGTCTATTAAGTTTTAATCGGATTTGAATTAATTGATGTCTTAAATGATATATTAAACGAAATGATTATACCTAATAGTCTATTAGTGTAATATTGAAATTATTAAAATAAATCTTTAAATTGTTGAAATAGAAATTTAAAGAATATATTAATTGAAATCATTTACATTTCTGATTATATTGAATTTAGTTTATTTCCATTTTATTCAATATTGATTTAGCTTTGAGGAACTCGGAGTATTTTAATTTGATTTAATCAATACACAGTGAAATTTATGAAATATTCAATTAAATGCTTCAAATATTTAATATAAATTGTTTCGAATTAAATTCAGTGAAGGTCGTTTATTTAAATGATTTTAAAATACAATGTTCGCTGAGATAATATAAACATTATGAATAAAATTTATGGAAATGATATTGCTTAAAGCAATGTTTTTGTTTTACTTTAAACTTAATGTAATTGAAATTCAATAACATTTAAGAATCACAATGATTAATTTTATGATTTGGAACGTGTTTGGAACTAGATTGGTGTGGAATTTAAATTAAATATTGAAATATCTAGGACAAATGTCTAACCTTTAAAGTGTAATTTGAAAACCAGTTGGTCATTCAACTTCTGAGAACTGTTCCACTCCTTTAATACATAATTTACTCGAATGTGGAGCACGTATGTCAGCTGATAAATTCCTTTCCGAGTAAATAGGCCCTAATGTTCCGTTAAAGGTAGTATGTCTGGTGCAGAAGAAGACGAAAAGGGGTCTGTTTCCCGTTTTGTGGTGCTCGACTCCTCTCCGACGAAGACTCGTGATTGTGTATGCTTTTGGCGGAGGAGCGTTCATGTTCCGAATTTTGACGTGCTATCGCTAGTGGGCTAATTTATTCATGTGAACTGTTTAATGAGCGAAAATGATAAATGACGTACACTCTCTCACATTGGGCCACCCATACACACACACAGATGGAGAGATGGAAATTGTTATGGGGAGCAGTTTCTGTTGAAATGATAACGTAAATACAGCTGCAGGGTAACTGGGACACACAGAGTCACAGCCAGGAAGCGTAGCAGACGGCAAGGAACCAGTCACCCCTGAACAGCACTCTGATTATTTGTGTGGTGGAACCGAGCTCACAGAAAGCGAGAGAGTTTCTTTCGGGTGTTCTTCGAAAACAGAATGGTGTGTTCTGTGCTGCGGGTGAAATAATGATGCCCTGCTTGTGATGATGATGACGACGATGAAATTATAAATCAACAAATTTCCTAATGAACTTCGCGAACAGCCACAGCTAAACAATCGCACTTCTCCACCTCCCGCCCCCCTCCAAGCTATCGTCAATTCGAAACACAAAGGGGGATGAGTAGAACAGCAAGAGAGCTTTAAGGGAAATTTGGCCTAATTAAGTACACGTTCAATACTATACATCGTATAGGAAATACAACGACTGTTCCGAGCTACAAGAGAATAAATGCTGACTTCATTGTGATTTGTAGGCTTGTTTCTGAACCAGAACAAATTTCCCTCCACTGACAATGTCCGTTACATTGTCCCAAATTCTCTAACAAACGAAATCCGAGCAAAGCTCTTGAGCAGTATTTGATTTTTAATAATCCAATAAATTTTTAACGTCCCACAAGGTGTTTCGTCGCATAAAAGTGCCCCATTTATTAGAGTGTGCATAAATAATTATTTGGTTTGGCTTTACGAGGCCACGCAATAAAACGCAAAATATATTCGGGACATTAAGAGGAAATTCAATAATAAAAAAAAGCTGAAATAATTTATTTGATCTAAAATACATTTACCAGAGTTTGGTTACTGTTGTTGTTTTATCGAGCGCGTCAAAATACAGGGGGAAGGAGATGTTGAGGGCAAAAAAGAGCAGAGAATCGGAATCTCACCACCGACACTAAAAGTAATGTGGATTTTATGTAAGAAAATTTTATTTATTTATTTGATTTGGTTTTCCATTTTAGGTAAAGTGGCTGTGGAAAGAGCGCCGATATAAATGGGGAACGTTCAAGAAAATGTGGGATGGATAGTTAAAAACAAAAGCTGTTCCACAAGGGATGAGTCTGTAACGTATATATTTGTATCTGTTTGCCATTTTTCACTTAGTCGACGGCGACGATCTTATGCTGAGCGGTTGGGCTTATTCCAGTCCACCAAGCGATAAGGAAGCGGCAATTCCCTGTCTTCCTCACGCTTTCTCTCTCTCCTGCCAATGACTTTAATTTATTATTCGCCAGATAGATGTGCATCATTTATTCTACTACAGCCAATTCGCATTTACAATAAAATATTAACATGGCATTGAGATGGGGCCGGCCGGGGGGATGTCGGTCTTATTGAAAGCAGCCATCATTCTTATTGGGATCCCATTAGGATTGGGCTGGCCACCCTTCATCTTCATCTCGCCCTAATACAATAACGGAAGATACCCAACAATAATTTACTGGCTAAGCACACAAAAATACATTCCAAACGAATGAAGAAAATCGAATTTAAGAAACTCCAAGAAGAAGAGCACCACATAATTATAAATGCTTTACTTTGGGAAGCCCCAAGGAATGCATTGCACATCATCAGCAATGCGAATAATTATTAACTGCAGTATAACTTTTATGATAAGTGCAATTAAGGGGGGTGAAAATAATGTGGGGCAATAATTTAGGAATTATCACCAGAGAATCTTCGGACATTGGCCATGTCTACAGCAAGCTGAACTCAGACTCCCCTCGGTCTTCTTCTTCGGTTTTTTGGGAATGAATCCCATTACAATTGCCACCCTATCCCATTAAGTTTGCCGATTTCTTTTCCGTCGTTGTTTCAGGAGATTCTTCTTATGCCCTTTTGTTGTTGTTGCCGATGCCTTAGAGAAAGTCTCGGCTTTGTTTTCGCACAGATAAATAAAAGATTTTTATTTGTGCACATTTTTCAGTGGGAAAACGGCCGTGAATGAGACAGATAACGCAGCCAGGAACGGAAATCTTTGAAAAGAAACCCAAATAAATAAAATATTCACATAAATCAATTTTTATGGCTTTTTGGAGAATTTTCAAATTGTTGTGCCAATAAAATAGGAGTCCGGGGCCAGTATCTCTCTTATAGAGTGGATAATGGGGAAATGGGAAGGCATTTTCAAATTTGAACATAATCAACATTAGATTAAAATTTCATTGAAATGCCATCCTCGATGACAGTGCTTGTTGACGACTGACTGGAGAGATCTATCAGCTTTTCCTCTTCTTCCTCTACTATGGCAATTTCACATAAAGTCTTATCGGTCGCACTTATCTTCGTCCCAGATTCGTTTTTTCTGTCCACGATAGTTCTTCACTATAGTAACAGGAATAGAATTAAGATAAACGATGCGATATCTGGAGGACGAGTGTATTTGAAAGGCTTCAAAAGAAATGTCGTCTAATGCTTAGAGTTAAGAGGTGCCCGTCGTCTCCACCCCCTCTTGACACACTACCAACATTTTCCATCCATTCGATTTGGATTCGCACAACATTATCATCGCCAGGGCGGGCGGGAGGAAATGGTTCCGGCTTCTTGCCACTTTTCTTAACCCTCTGTCTTCTGCACTTGTGATTTCCATGCCAAAATTCGACTACGCAAATTGCAATTTCCTTTCAAGTAGTTGCGTGTGCTTATTGGCTTGTGAATTCACCAATTTCGAACCCATTGCCATAACGATAACCAGCTGGCTTGGCAAATAATTTGTGTATATTAAAATATAAATTTAAACTACATAAATCATTATTTATGGTTATGACATTTCATTTGAGAGTGTGTGTGTATATGCATAGTGAATTAAAAGCTTAAGTTTGGCCATGAATAGGGACGGTCGACGTCGCACATAACGAGAATGGAGGAAAAAATCGGGAGAGTTTTAAACCCAAATCGACAACTACAGCAAATTATTTCCTCTGCAGATGACAGGCACGGCATGGGCTTTGTAAATGCAGGACGACCAACGCGGAAGAATTGGCAGTTCGCGACCTCAACAAATAGACCAGACCAGAAATCGATCCCCCATTCCAGTAAATTCCCCAGCCATACACAGAAAGGGTTAACGGGGAATGCGAAGGAGTGACGACGAGTACGAGGAAATTGACCGATTGACAGGACCTAATGATCGGATGAATTATTATTTATTCTATTTATTATTGTCAATATGAATTGATGGGATTTCGGATAATGAAAAATTAATAAGACAAAGGATTATTTTCAGCCTTTTGGTACATAAGGAGAAGGGTGAACTGGTGAGGCAGCCAGAGAGACGGAGAAAACGGCTCACTGATTAACTATTAATGCCTTCAGCTAGACGAGAAATTGAGAAATAATTCTGTAATCAATGCTGTCATCAGCGCTTGGTCAATAATGGGTTTTATTATTGATTGCATTATATAACCCACTTTACAGTAACGTCTTTATTATTAAATCTGAAATAGATATTCCATTGTGTGTATTCTCTGGAAGGGTATTACATAAAATTACATTTCTATTGATTGAGATGTTATCAAATTTCATGGATTATTTTAATGAATAATTATTTAAAATGAAGATGAAATATTGCAAATATATTCTTGATTTTTTTGGAAAGGATATCAAATTATGTTTTCTTTTATATTAAAAATTTAAGGATGTCAATTATAATGAGATATTCTGAATCACGCCGATTGCAAATACTATCAGCGAAATATGTTCCAAATAACCGCTAGTATTCTATGTTTTGCACTTGAATTGAAATCGCATATACATTTTCAAGTGGCCAGTCCTTTAAACAACTCTTTCGCCCACTTCTGCCTGGGTGTGGAGTGTCGCAGTAATAATTTTCCGTATGGCAATGGATGGTCAATCTATGATAACCCGACAAGACCTGCAATAAACTGTCGCGTTATCCACACCATGTGAAATAAACGGGAACAAATAAAAGTGCCATAAATATCGTTTCTTCGGTTCTGTTTTTAATTTCCAATTCGGATTCAGAATGCTTCCATTCGAAGCTTCTGCTTGTGTTTGGCATAGAAGAGTGCCATGCCATCGCACAGCTATTAGAGCCAGTGAGAAAATTCGACTTTTATCCATATAACAACGTTGTACATATTGTGCTATGTAGGCCAGAAGCGTACCACAACTCGCTAGAGCGAAAAAAGGAGAACACAGTTGCAGAAGAAAGTCGTAATACAACAATAAATATGTAAACGAATAGAGGCAACATAAAGATCAAGAAGAAGAGGACGACGAAGAAGGAAACGAAGGAACGGAACTTGAAAGAGCTTTGTCAGCTGAAATTTATGTAATGAATGTGTGTGCGTTTTTGTCTGTGCTATATTGAACTGGGCCTTTTTTGAATGTTGGAAGGCAAGCGCCTTTATGCCTCAGTGTATTTCTTATTCGTTTGGCAGAGGAGGCGAGCTCACTAAAAGTAAACTTTAAGTTTCTTTGCCAACTTTTCCGCTCCTCTCTTGTCGTCGTTTTCGCAGATTTGAGTTTTATTGCAGCCAAAATCTAAGGCCTCTGTGTGTGCGATTGTAATCCAGTAATTGAAGTCGATTCGCACGGATGGTGGGATTACGCGAAATCACCTGGAGGTACCACACCGATTTGCACACTACACATCTCGTCCTTGATTCTCTCCCTTGATCCCAAACTCAAATCATCGTCACAAACACAGAGAGCCACTAAATCGACAAACTTATATACATATGGTACCATTATATGTGAATATAATCCGTAATCCTACCTTCTGAACTGTCAATTGCATAGTACATTTATCCAATATAATGTCAGGTGCCTGTTTGATATGGTATTAAAGGTGATTGCACAGAAATCCCAGAAATCACTTTTTATGATTCGAAATAAATCTTTTTAATACTTTGCCGCACAAACATACACAATACACTAAAACTTTTTGCAAATCACTTTAAGCTGACATTTTATTACTTTTATTTTGCTTGCTATTTATTTTTTTATTTATTTTTATCTAATTGCCCATTTGATACTATTGCATTTTTGCCTGAAATTTGGGTAAAGATAAAAAAAATTCAAATTGAATTCAAGATAAATCTCCTCCGGTTAAAATGGGATTTTGAAATTTTGCATAAAAATATTTAATGGCTCGGAAGAGGCGAAAATAAATTGAATTTATATGTGACAAATTTGGAAAACAGAAAAAAAAACAATCCACCCATAAGCATACAACAATATGCATATGGTTGTGGAGAGTCGTAAATATTAAAGCCAAATTAAACCCATTAAAGTTTAATGTTTGGTCTAGTATTTGATACTATTATATAGTCATCATTTATGTGTGTGTACAAGGCGGAAATGCAATTTTGTATCGGACTAACCACTAGAACTTGTTGTTGCTAGCTGTGGTTGTAGGAATTTCTTAATTTTCACAATTGTTTTAACACATTATATTACACATTCACTACACACTGTTACACAAAGAAAATTTCCGTTTAATGTGGAAATAGTCGGGCGTTTATCAGCCATAAATTCACAAATATTTCCAATTTTACGAATTGCTTAAATCCAATTTGCAAACTGTGTCTTTTCGGTTTTGGCGAAAAAGGGTCTTCGAATTGCACCAGCCGTTGTTGAAATCACTATCACTGGTTTTATAATATTGTTTCAGTATTAAATTGTGGCGAAATTTGCAAAACATTGGACGCCAGCCAAAAAAATAATCCAAAACTGTTCAAATATGTGCGAAATCGCGATACAGAAGCGTCAAACCGACTCACTAATCCAGTTCAGACACTGTTCAAAAGCACATTTCCGACCAGGGAACAAGTGCAGTGCCCGAGTGCAGAGGGTACTTAAGTAAATACCAGATACACAATTCGCGACAAAGTGACGTTTAGCAATATTCCCCTTTTACGCGTCCTTTCGAAAGGGCGAACGGCCATCGACTAAATTTATTTTGTTTTCAATTGTTATTTTTCCCACCACCACCATACACAGTCCTGTTTAATGCGAGACTCCTTTTCTTGGCTCGCTCCTCTCCCGCTATCACACTCACTCACTCGGGTTTTTGCGTTGCGTAGAATAATCGACTCGACACACAACATTTAATGGCAAGCGAAAATAAAACCGGGAGGAAAATCAGTTTTCTCAATGGAAAAGAGAAAGAACGGTTGGAAAATGAGCGTATTACGGAGAGGAGTTGCATGGAAAATCGTCAAATGTAATACAGGGTTGTGGTGGTGGAAAAGGCTGAGACAAAACAAATGAGACTGGCTTTCCCGCTACTTGCTGCCCAGTGGAGAAGAGAGGTGGATGAGAAAATGGAATTCCAACCCATTGTAAATGACGACGGCTTGGTGAAAATTGTGCAAAAAATTCAAGTCGTCTCTCTGTCTGCTCGTGAATATGCGTGAGAAGGAGTCAAAGTGTGTATCAGCTGAACCGAAGCGAATGTAATGGAGAGTGGTTGGAGCTAATGGGTATTGCGAAAAAAGAGAGGAGAGATAGAGAGTTATCCAAATCTTTGCTGAATTATCAGAAGGCTCCCCTGGTTCAAGTTGTTGTTACACAATGGAGAGATTTCGGTTTTCCGATACTCAGATTTAACGATGAGCGAATTCGTGGACCATGCGCAAAACTTCAGTGCGCAATCAGCAGCACACACATATATTTTGGCAGACACCGACAAATACAAAGTTGTTACTAGAGTGGTTATAATTGAGTTTTACTCTATAAAATGTATAATTAAATGACATAAATTCTTCAATTTCAGTCAGCCCAACGGACCACAGACAATAGGATGGAGCGATTGACCTTCTCTGTGGACAGATAACAATTGTCTGTATCAGTTTACCAGTGTTAATTAAGGGATAAATTCATATTGGGAAATATTTTTGTTTTAAAATTTAATTTCTAATCTTTTCAAGAGTTGTCTTTAGTGCCCCGTTTTTGCGAACCGGAATGACTGGCCAATTTAACTGCTAGGGTAAACTAGAAGCTTTGATAAGCCAGTTAGCGCTGGAATCCACTTAGGCAGAAGGGTGGCCGCCGTGTCGATGCAGTCGGGAGAGGCGGAAGAGAGCGGTAAGGCAAGTTGCTTGGGTTTTGCGCAAGGAAAACCTCTGCGAAATGGGAAAAGTCATTTCGCATTTTACATTTTTACACGGAATTAATGCCGACTCGCTCTCTCACCTCCTCATCCCCCCTACTGTGTCAGACCATATTCATATAGGACGCGCCGGTTTAGGTTAATGGCTTGTGCTGGAATCCGCCAAGGGATTCCTATCTGGCATACAGTGCCATTTGACTTTATTCACGCCCGAAAGCTCACGTTGGTTTCACCTTTATTTAATCAATGGGGGTAATTGGAGAGCGAGAGATTATTTGGGGATCTGTCGCTTTTACGTTTGGTCCATCAATGAATATTCCAATGGAATAACATCAATTGATAATGGACCGGCGGAGTAGTCACCTGAGAATTGAGACTGGACTGGACAGAACAGGAGTGGATAGTAGAGGGTGAATTATGGAGCGCGGAATTGGCAAGTCCCAGAAGGAATTAATTGAAATTTTCCCCAGCAATATTATCATTATTATAATTCTTTATTGTTTCGCCATGTCTTGTTTATAGCGCAAAAAATGGGAATTTATAGTGGAAAGACGACCATTTCATAATTCCAGAAATGGCGTATAAATCTAACTAACGATAACACGTCCGTTTCTTCCTTTCTGCCGAGGATTAATTTAATGTCGACACGCTATTTTCTATTCACAAAGAATCCATTTCTCTTTTTCACTTCTCCTTTGCGGCTGGTGCTGTTCCTGGTTTTCCTTTCAGGTCTTATTCTTGGCCAAAGTCGACGTCGTCATCGTCACTGGGATTTTAGTTGTGTTTTGTTATGGTTGTGATTTTTCCTTGTATTTTTTATTCAGTTTAAAATTTCGCCAACGACCCAGAAAACGGTACGAGGCAACCATAAATGAAGCAGCAAATCGGCTTTTAGGAGTACACACNAAAGTCGACGTCGTCATCGTCACTGGGATTTTAGTTGTGTTTTGTTATGGTTGTGATTTTTCCTTGTATTTTTTATTCAGTTTAAAATTTCGCCAACTGAACGTCTTAAACCCGACGACGACTTAAAGTGTGCAAAATGTGTTTGTGGGCAATGTTCGCGTAAACGATGTCCACCACCACCACGGCCACCCCTTCCAAAATGCCGCACTAAATTATAAGGATGGAAATTGTAGAGTGCATATTTATGTGCGAGTGTGCAAAAATGTGGCAGAACCATTATTAACGGCTGTTCAAAACCAACCGAGCGACCGTCATTTATTGTCCCAGGACTGGCATACCTACAATTTTTATTATCTGTTCTTGAGCTATAATTAGACTGAGTTATAGCTGGACTCGTTTTAAGGATACTATTTTCTTGACATTAATTTGGATTTAATCTATTATTTTGCACATTATTAAGGATCAAGGCGTCGTTTATCACACCTTGGAAATGCACGATAATTTTTCAAGGGATTATTAAATAATTAGCTCTTTTACTTTATTAGAACGTTATTATGAGGGATTCCAGATATAAAAGCGAACGCTTACAAGGTCGTTTATTTAAATTTTAATTTCATAGACCATAACTTATGGACATGGAACATTGAACTTATGAAGGTGTACATAAACCAAATAAATTATTGATTACTTATTTGATGTATGTTTTGGTCCTGAATATTTAAAAGCATCAATGCATTAAAATTATGTTTTGCTTTGTTTTTACCTAAACAAAATAATACGATTTTTTGGGCTTGAAGCTGTGAATTATTATTTTTTAATGGCACCTGCATTGGACCTGTCAGATCTATTTCGCATTTGTCCATGCGTTAGTTTTAGGTCAGACGACTTGCAACTTTCCTAAAGAAAGTCACGATTCTCCGGACCGTAGTATTTATAATACCACTAGATTCTTACACGTCCCGAGAAAGACCTCTCTCATAAAATTGACTAGAGTTCTAGAGTAGACTAGGATAAGATATGTTTTCTAGTCTCATCTTCGCCTAGGCATAGCCTTCACATGGTCTCATCTGAAAGTCATTTTTTTCAAAGGACACACCTACGAGAAAATTAACAGACCAGCTCATACTATACTTTACTATACTTTTTCAACTGGTCTAGGTGCTATTAATTGACTAATAATACACTGAAAACAAATAGTCACCGAAATGTCGAAAACCCGTTGGTTGAGGTTGAGACCCCCCATGTTCCTTACAGGAATTGAAAAGGATTTTTTTTTCCATGACTTAATGGTCTAAAATAGATATTTTTCTTGAACTTACAGTGTTAAGTTATATTCCTAGTGACGATTTGGGATCATATAAGGATTAGCATCTATTTATACCAATTTTTAAAATATAATTTGTAACTAAGGTTAAGCTAAAATTGTACTAGGTGGTCTATTAATTTTCTCGTAGGTGTTTCTGCCAGGATTTAAGAACCAATTAGTTTTCTGAGATCTGTTCTGCTTANCGATTTGGGATCATATAAGGATTAGCATCTATTTATACCAATTTTTAAAATATAATTTGTAACTAAGGTTAAGCTAAAATTGTACTAGGTGGTCTATTAATTTTCTCGTAGGTGTTTCTGCCAGGATTTAAGAACCAATTAGTTTTCTGAGATCTGTTCTGCTTAACTTGCAAATGTCTCCCAGGTGATAAGGGTTTAAAAGGTTTTAGGATTGTAGGAGGCCCATGTCGTTGTCCCAGTACTGTTTCTGCAGTACAATCATCCAAGAATTAATTTCGCTCTTTGCTGTAGATTCCACAGAAAGGTTCTGGTTCTAGCATTTGTGGCGATGCACCAAAACGTTCTAGTTCGTCGGCTGTTTTGTTTTCTTCAATTCCTGAATGATCCAGTACTCAACAGTTGCGTACCGATAGGTCTTGGAGTTGATTATCATGAAATTGATTTGACTATCTTGATATTTTCTTAATTTTTTTTAATTGAGTGAGAAGTCACTTAGTGTATTTGAGTGGATCAAAATCTTATTTTATGTACATAATTAATTATGTATTACAATATATAGGTAACTGGATCATTTTTGCAGTTATTCGTGTGAACTGTTTTGCATTGAATAACCAAATTTTAATTCGGCTTGCGGGTCTTCTTCCTCTTGAGCAATACCTCATTCTGAACATCCATTAGAACTACGTTACCAGACCATTTACTGGATTTCTATCGTGACATCGGACTATTTCTATTGTATGCACCCCACCAACACTAGTGCCTTTATAATATTTTCATAAGGTTGGCGATAATGTCGCATTTACTTTGTTCCGGGCCAACAGCGGCGAATTATTGTTCCAGGTAAGAAGCAGCTGGTTTAATTAATACGTATGCAAATTCATAAATCGCACACTCGTTGTACAATGCTGACAGGTCCCTATTATTAGATTAGAATGCCGCTTTTTATTCAGAAGGGCTATAAATATTAGAAAATAAGCTTATTGCTTTCTGTTTTTGCACTTACTTATTTGCATATTGGACTTGGGACAATAAAATTATCGTTTGTATATCACACATTTGCTTTTGTGTGCTTTATTTATGGTTCACATTTAATAAACACGGTTATCTTAAGGTCATTTATAATTTTTGAAAGACTATTTCTCTGTCTCTACTGTGACTATAAGAGGTTTGTTCGAGTATTATATTTATTTGTTTAAAATTTGGTTTTAATTCATATAAAATAATTCAAGTTATTAGAATGTCCCACATAAAACTCTTCATTTTGTGTAGGTCGATTGCAATCGTTCACCGTAGCAATTTCTTTCATTTTTTCTCAATAGTTACATTATATATTGTCAATTAATAAAATTCAAATTATAGGCAAATTATATCGGTCCAATAGTATTTTTATACAATATTTAGTGAAATCATTTAATACCAAAATTTTCTCGGTTTAGAGTTATTTAACTATAAATTCAGATTAAGTTTAGACATGCTAATGAAAACTTCTTGAATTATAGTGAAAGAGTATATTAAACTGAAAATGTGTCAAATCTGTGAATAGAATTTTTAAATCAAATATATTGCATATGATCTTAAAGACTAATCAAAATTTTTGAAAAACCGTGTGAAATATTCATTTTAAAACTATTTATATAATTTGTGAAGATGATGAGGTAAATAGAACAATACACAAATTTTATTTTGACTATGTTATTTGTACGAAAAAATGAAAATATTTTTACTTGCTAAAAGTTGTTTAATTATTACAACAGAATTGAAAACGGACATTCTAAACGAAAAATTTACTAAAATATGCAATTTTGTTTATTTTTTAATAAAATTAGGCATCTTGTAAAATTTAAGTTAATTGCGTAGTGATGTCTCTTAATATAAGGGTAAATTTTTAAACGAGAATCACCCCAACCAACCTAGTTATCTCTCACTGTAGGCTAAATACACGAGACTACAGTAGAATCTTCTGTTTAATTTAAATAATCCAGACTGTTACAACTGGAATCGTGTGCCGAAAAATCAAATCCACTTAGAAATTCTTCAATAATAAGACAGGTATATAAGATTTTCGTAATCATAATTTATCTCAAAGCCATTTTTATGCATATACTACAAGATGTGTCGAAAAATTCTAAACCTCTTAGGGTACTTAAATTGTTGTTGTATATATCCCAAAATAGAATATTTCAACACCTATAGATTAAGAGTACAGTATATTTCGCTTTTATAAAACTTATTCGAAGATCTTAGTTTCTATTTATCGAAAGGGTGTGGTTTATCTGTTATAGAGTTCATAAGCATCTTGAACGCAAAATACTTAATGATTACTAAGAGAAATATTTAGTGTGAAAAGCCGTTTTTTCAATGTAAAATATTGGAAAACAATAAAAAAGTTACGCAGTTTTAAAATTTCCAGGTGTAAAGTTTTATGACAGACAATCTAATATATCAATTATATTATATTAAATTTAATAACAGAATTAAAACATACAATTAAAGTTTTTCGTTTTATATTTACGAGGTTAATATCATAAAAATAAAACTATATCTGTTGAAATCTCCATTTCTTTCTTATATTATACAAAAATATACAGAATAACATAAAAAAATCAGAACATTAATTCTTAACAAGCCTATTGTTCGATTCAAATGAGATTCACTGTGGCTTAATTTATGTTTCTGGAGAAAATATATGGTAATCGGTTTTACGACTTGGGAAAGGAGTTGGGGTGAAGGTCATAAACATTCGAGTCAAGTACATTAATTCATATTATTTAATCAACAAATCTAATCAACTCGATATTTTATTAGAAAAAGTTCAAATAATACTAATAAAAACTGAAA
>JXOV01041009.1:0-10356 GCA_001014945.1 Clogmia albipunctata
GATCACCTCAATAGAGATAAAAAAAAAATTGTATTTTAGGGACAAAATTTCAATTTGAATATCAAATGACCTTTTAGGGCGATATTTTGCTATAAAAAATGTGAACAAATTGTCAATTTTGTGAATGAAGCTAGTTGGTTACAAAGATTGATTTTTATTTGGACTGTGAAATTTGTATGAAATTTTCAATTACAAACACATTTTAAAATGATGGACGAGAAGATGAAAAGATGAAACGGAGTTTTGATTGATTTGTTTGAAATATAGTTTTATCTCCTCTTCATGGCTATGCTTTAATATATTCATCTAAAATAAAACAAACCACATTCCATTTACTGTTGTTTTTATTATGATCTGATTTTTGTCATTAACAATCGTTACAGATAAAATTTATTTATAATGTCGCCATGAATTGATAATAATAATTCATAATAATGTAATAATAAATAATGATCATCATTGGTTTAAATAGGTTTTTAGAAGCAGTTCATTAGAATACCTATAGCAAGAATGAGTATGATTTCTCTGATTAGAACAGTATTCATTATTGCCCACGTCGAGATAGATCGAAGAGAATGTGTATTTGATGGGTCAGGTCGGGTGTGCTTTTCTCTTTAACCCCTGAGTGTACGTGTGTGTCTGTGGATTCTGACTGAATTCTTTTTAATCTTATTATGTTTTATATATAGTTACACAGTCGAATTCAATTTCGATCCCCGTTTATTTCATAATAATAATTAGTTAATTTGTGATTCCCCCCATTCCATAAGACAGAGCGCGCGCGAAATACATATCAGTGGCCAAGCTTTTTAGTTTAACTGGTTTCTAATTGGGTAAGGTCAGTTTTCGGACCGGACTCGAGTCGAGATTAAACACATAAATATTTAGACAAACTGATCGGAAAGCATCTCTATATGATATATTTATATGGTTTAAATTTAATAAATATTTGCTTTGTCGTTTGTCCACGAAAAAAAATAGTGTCAAAGACTGAACGATGTATCATCTTTAGAGTCTTACTTTGACCACGTATAATGCGTGTGTTTTAAGAGACAGTATTTGAGTGTAATCTTCTCTGGTAATAAATAGAATACAGTAACAAATTCTTATGTACCTTCATTTTATAACATTTCCCTACACAATTAATTATGACCTTTTTCGCATTAAATATTCTCGAGTATTCTATTCAAATTTCATTAAAATTACTATATGGTTTCAGATGTCTTAACTAGTCCATAAGTTGTCAAGAGTATGTGAGTGTCTTAATGTGTCGAAGAGTGTGCTCTGTATTTCCGTTTTCATTTCTTTCTTGGGAATCAGAGTGGAGGTAAGGATCATTTCGGAGATATTTATAAAATTTAAAACTAGGCGTTAGATTCTTTTAAATTTTGCAACCGTTCTAACTGTTGTGTGTCCAGTTCGTCTGGAATACTGGCTCGTCCACCCACCACCTGCTTCGGAGGCTCCTCCTCAGCCCCAAAGGCTGAATCGAAATTCGCCTCAAAGTTCGCCTCGAAGTTTGCCTCAAATTTATTTTCATCGGCTACTTCTTCTTCGACTTTTGCGACTGGTTCGGGCTGTTTCGCCGGTGGTTTTATTACTGTAGGCTTTGGTGGAGCTACGGGCTTTGGAGGAAGAACAGCAGCTGGTGCTGGAACTACTTCAGAACCGGAAGAGTGCGACGAAGTCGGTGAATCCACTTTATTACTTTCTCCAGACTCTGACTTCTCCTCTACAATCGCTCTCTGCTCTACTTCTGGCGACTCCTCCTCCTCCTCCTCAACTGTCCTGCCGTGATCTTCTTTCTCCTCCAGGAATGTCATGTCTGCGTGCTCAGCCATCGGCGTAGCTGCAGTAACAATCACATTTACAACATTTAGTCCGTCGCCCTGCTGATTCGTATCACTCTCATTACCATCGACCGGTTCGTCCTAAAAGTCAATTTAGATTATCAGGATTATAATTTGAATTGACATTTTATCTAAGAATTTCTGTATTTTACCTCAGTTTCCAATATCAATGCTTGCGTTTAAGAATGATATAAAATTTTAAATTCAATTTTTGCAATAGAAAAATAAATCAAGAAAATTTTAGGAGCACTTTGACTCACATGGAGCTTTTGGGGTGTCACAGTAATTGGATTTTGGAAAGTGCAATATATAACATTTATTCATTAAGGATTTTTTCTCCAAATTTATAAAGAATTTCCGAAGAAGATTTTGCCATTTATTCTTTTTTTAAAAAATTGTGGACATGGAATACTATTCATCTTTAAAAGAGATTTAAATCTCTAGCTTTTATTTCGGTAAGTGAATCTTAAAGAACATTAGTTAGGGTTTTGTTTGATATAACACATGGACAAATAGTCCCAAGGAAAACGCTTGAACCATATCCTTTCAAGAAGTGTTCAAGACAAATTGGTACAATTGTGGCCATATACCCTCGATAAGGTAAAAAATTGAATCGATTGTGAAGCACTTAAGATACCTCATTTATCACTTTATTTTCAAATAATGTGTGAATAAATAGTATTCTCCATACAGTTTAAGTTAACAAATAACACCTTTTTGAATTAGGTTTGTTATTTAAAACCCTTTTTTTATAAATGTATTAGTAAAGATTTTTCATAACTTTTAATTTCAATTTTATAATTTTAGTTGTGGATGTAGGCTATAAAACAATTCAATTTCTCAAAATATTAAAAATGTATCAGTTCAATTTGTCTGTCTTTGAATAATTTATTAAACAAATATTAAGTTATGTGTAAAATTGTTATTTTAAATACTGGTAATATCTGTTATAAGGAAACTATTCTAATAATTAAAAATATTTGAATTGTACGTTATTGTTCTAAATAATATTAATACAATTTCATTAATATACTTTACGATACAACTTAAACGATAACAGCAACCCAAGCATTGCAAAAAAATATTACATGTGACAAATCAGAGAGTTAAACTGTCTTTTCTTAAATAAATCTAATTGATTGAAATGATTAAATATTTAAACATCTAATTATCTTTTAAAATAGTTCATGCTAAAAATTATAATGACACAAATAAATCATAAAAATTTCTAAATATTTATTTTGGGTGGAAAATAATTAAAGGTTAAAATAACACTGATAAAAAAGGATAACGACCATAAGACATTAAATCAGAAATAGAGATGTTACCTGGTAAATCTTGTCTCTGTTGAGTCTTCTTCAGCTCCATTTCCAATGCCCTGGGGTCTACAGATTGGTCCGATTCGTTTTCGATATCTATAAAAGGAGAAGAGTAATTACGATTCCTAATTGGCGAGAAATTAAATAAATTCACCTCCATCTTCCAGGACGACCGGTGGAGGCGCCGGAAATTGGAGCACGGCAGCGGGTGGTGTGACGACGGGCGGCGAGAGGGGCTCCTCCTCCTCGTCCTCGGGCTCTGTGAACGGCTCCCCGTTCTCGTCGCATTCCTCAACGACCAGAGACGGAAAATTGCCCACCTTGCCATCCAGCTCGCCCTCCCACCAGCCGTCGTCCACACCATGGGCACTTTTCGTGATTATCTTGATAACTTGTCCCTCCTCGAAAGTCAGCTCATCCTCCGCCGTTGCGTCGTAATCGTACATGGCGACGCAATAAAGTTGAGTCGGCTTCGGTTTGACTGGCGCCGAAATCACAGACACCTGGTCCGGTGATTGCACAGAGTCCTGATAGCCGTCCTGCTCCTCATTTTCCACCTAAAATAGAGGAAAGGAAATAGGACACTGAGAAAACAGTTTCAATTAATGGAAATTAAAAACAGCTCTTTACTGTATAATCGACGGAAGAGAATGAAATTTGGGTTGTCAGCTGTTGCGTTTGATTTGCATCTAAAGCAGTATCTCGCTCCACGTCCAAGTAATTGTGCGGCACATATCTGCAATGGAAATTATTTGATAATAAATAGTATAATTTAAATTTAATATAAGAATAATGAATACTTATAGTTACATTTAAACAACATGTGGGAAAATTGACCATAATTAAACACGAGTCAAATTCTACAAAAAACGGATGAAATGAGTTTTGTAATCGATGCATGTGTTTAATTATATGCTTTTCAGATCATTTCAGAATTACTTAACTTTATTAAGCTATAAAAATATAAATTTCCCTTTCAATACCTATAAGGAACTCAAACTCAACTAACGAGTATAGATTTTCCATGACTGTTTTCAGTGGATTATTAGTCAATTAATAACAAGTAGACCGGTTGAAAAAGGATCCAGTCAATCCTACCCGTCCGGGATCGATGCCATGGCCTCTGAGGAGGCAGTCGAATGGCTTACCACTTCAGCTATGAGGCGGGTACTTTAGGTCATTTAATGGAGAAAAATCATAACTTATTTAATTTTGATAAAAAGAACACAGAACAAATTTATTTTTTTATTACATGGACTAATTGTAGTTATTAGATTTGTGTATGACTGCGGATATTGAAAAAAGTATAATTCAACAGTATTGAATAATGAACGACTATTAAAATGTAAAGATTTTTAAATAGAATTTGATAAAATAATAATAGCTAATATAATGTTGAGGTGTATGTTTTTATCTATTCTTTATACCTATCAAAGTAAAGAAAAACATTTTCTATTATAGACCTATTTATGGACTTACACTAACATATTCCAATTAAAAATATTTTTCATTTGGTTTATTTGATCAGATTTTTAAATAATTACTTTTAAGAAAACTTTATGATGATTTTATGGTGGTCTTGAAAATAATATAAAAATATAGAAATAAACGTCAAATAACTATTAGAGTGGAATGGTATGCGGGTATTGAATTCTACTTTATTCAACACTGTACGATTATAAATAAATATAAATTTCTAGAGGAAGTATTGGCTACTAAAATGTAAACATTTTTCAACAGAATTCTATGAAAATATTATCATTCAGAAATAGACAAGCTTACAATTCCAATATCAAATTACCGGCTTAAAAAACAACAAATTAGTGAGTTCCATGGCCTAAATAAATATACAATTAAATATAAACTATAATATATCAATTGAAGACCCAAATTCAAGGGATATACAAACAATAGTGCTTAAGTTGAGTAAATAAATTCAAAGAGAAATTTGTGTATGTGTAGATAATAAACGAAAGTTAATTTATTTAGGATTATAAGATAAATCATAATGGAAATGAAAAGTACCAGAAGAAGCTAATCAATAATAATCTATGTGAGAAATAATCAATAATATGTTTGATATAGTGAGACTTTTGTTTATTTTAAGCACTTCAGTTGGAATGATTTTTTTTCTACAAATATTTAATGTTTTCAATGAATATCTTATATTAAAATAACTAAATATCTTTTTGCTATAATATTCTAAGTGTTAATCTGAATTAAGCGATAAAGAGCATTTTAAATTGATAAATTCACTGAATTCCTTATCGAAGAAAATCTACATCTCTCTAGAATCTGTACAGATATAAATCATCTTAATGCAGTGATATCATCTCGAAATGGGTAATGCATAATCAATAACTGAAATTACTTTGCGAGAAATGAAGCTTTAATGCATTAATTTCAAATAATCAGGATTTGTCGTAATAAACTCTCAGTTTTATATACAGTTGAGAGATGTCGTAAAATATGAATACAAATTACTCACCCCTCCTCGCCTCGATAATTTCTGGCGCGCAACCACCCGTCTCCATCGCCCTCGCCGATCACCTCCAACTGTTCATTTTCCACAATAGTGAGTTCGTCCGGATTTTGTGCAGTGTAAGAATAGAGGGCAGTGCATTTGAATACAGGATCACTTGGCGCGGGGACCGCAGACTCTCCACCTGCATTGCCCCAGTCCACTTGAGTCGGATCATCCCATCCAGCAGTGAGCTGTTCGATTTTCTGCCTCTCCTGTTCGAGCATCACGTCCACATCACTCGTATCGTGAATGGACTCGTCCTGAGAACTGTTGTCCTCCGCTATGACAGCTGCCGAGGTCGACGGAGCAGACATACTAGGCTGAGGGGCCATTTCCTGGTCCGCATTATCACTATCGTAAAACGAATCTGAACTCGGATTTTCTCCCTGGCCAGAAGCGTCTGTTCTAAGAGACAGAGAACTGTTAGATCTCTGGATTTCATGAACACTCATAGACTCAGCCTCTTCCAGCCATTCGTCCACATTTATTCCACCCGCCCTTAAACATTCAATACAGGCTTCTGCTTTCAGTTTTTCCGTTTCAGCCTTCCTGATATTCTCTCGGTAGTTCTCTATTTTCGTCTCCAAATCGAATCCGTTTGGATCCTGAGGATCAATCTTCTGGCCCGCGTCTCTCATCGCCTGACAAACGGCTAACCGTTTGGCATTCTCTTTGATGGAATTGTTCTCACGAACAATCCGTTGGGCCTGAGTTTTAGCCTCTCTCAACAAGTTTCCTGCATTGGACTCCTGTTCACTGGTGATTTTCATCACCGGATCATTGTCACACTTTTCATAGTCGTACTGAATGTGCTGCTTTAGAACGGGGTAAAACAGATAGAAGCACTGTAAATTGTATTCTCGGGTCAACTGTTGGGCCTGGTCTCGGATTTTGCCAAAGGAATTCTGTGTGGCGGAGCAAGTCAAGAGTTCAGTTCGTCCCATGAGGGTCAGGTAGTCGGCGATCCGTTCGTAGACATAGTTCTCCATTGTGGTCATGGTTGTCTGCAGATCCACTGTGAAATACCGGTTTTGGTGAGCATTCGCCGCTGCCAAACTGAGTAAATAGTCATTTCTCGCCCCCGTGGACTTCTCCTCCAGCTGTTCCTTCCTCGACGTCACCCTAGCACTGTTCTTCTGCAGCGATGTGATCGACTGGAAGAAGGAACCCTTTTTCTTCTTCAGCTTCTCCTCAATGTCTCTGGCCTTGTCCCGAACGTCGTGTGCACTGTGCTCCTCGTCAAAGTATTGCTTTTTCGTCTTGTCCACCTCGGACACGCATAATTGTACTTCCTTTTGTATATTGCCTAATTGATTTACACACCGTTTGCTGACCTGCATCTTGTATTCGCGCAACATTTTCGCCTCGTCAGCGATCTGCTGCTGGAATACTTCAATCGCCGCTAATCGGGCTCGGGCCAACTTCTCGTTCTCCTCCAATACCGTTGTCCAGACACTCCACATATTCCTGGAAAAGATATGATTTGATAAATATTATTTTTAACAATTTTTTTTTCAAAGTTATTGGGAAAGGTATATGATTGATCATTATCTGATGACATATTTTAGAATTACAAATTCCCAAGAACGATAAAACATTATTGTGTATATAATGTCAATAAAAAACATAAGTTTTATAAAATGATATGATTATGTTCTTAATTCTTAAATCATATAAAATAACATATTTACTTCATTTGGGAATATAACACCCATTCAATGGCACTCGTACATACCTATATTGTAAATTTACAAATGTTTGATGTCAACTATACTATAATGCTCTGATCTATTTTCAATTCATTTCATTTAAATGTTTGCAAAAGCAAATTATTTACATATAGTATTAAAAAAAAACACAATGTAAAACATGTTTATTTTGTGTTATCTCTACAGTTTCACCAAGTAGTTGAAGTTACTGATTTTAAACACTTCTAGTGACAGACATGAATAACACTCGAACTGGATGATTAAGGTAAAAAACATTTTAAATATTTTGCAACAAAAATGTTGCACTATTCTGGGAAATTGATCTCTTATTAAAATCTATGTTTTATAAGTTTTAAAATTGTATATTTTCATTAAAAATCTCTTTAAGAACGGTATTACTTAGCTTTTTAGAAAGATCATTCTTATTGAGTTACAATTAAATACAAACTGTCTTAAAATTCCATTAATTGTCTACTTTGCCTTTATCTGGTTCAAATTAAATTTTAATCCTTTAAAGCAATTATAAAATTGAAAAGGATCTTGTTAATGAATATTTAATATGTAAACAAACACATCTACTTGGAGTAGAAAAATTAAATTAGCCTTGTAAAATATTAAGATCAGAACCAAATGTGTTTAATAATTTACAGATTAATAAGCTTCATTTGTCTTTCAGTTTAGAGGAGGAAAAACAAGAAAAGGACCTTGGATAATACATTTTTTCTCGATTTTTTTTGTATAATCAACTGACCATTTTTCCTCGGCGCCATCCATTTTTATGTCCGGTATATTTGGCATCTTCTTGTTCAGGTAGGCGGAAGATATTTTGAGCAGCGCTTCGCTGTAGGACTTTTCAATGGCTGACCGCTTGATGGTGAATTGACGGATGTCCTCCAGCAAGTCACACTCATGCTGATTCTTCAGTTGCAACTTGGCCAACTGTTCTGTGTGAAGATTCTTCAGGAATTTGGTATAATTACCCTGCAAAAACAACAAAAAAACAAGAACCAAACAAGTGGTGGGATATCATTAATTAATGAGATATCAATTTTAAATTTGTATGCCAAAATACATACATATTCCCATTCAACATACACGCACGCACAAGACACACACTCAATTTGTTCGGCCCATTAAATGGGAATTTGGATTTCTAAATATAGACTTACTTTTCGTGGGGGCGGTTGCATTTTTTGCGATATCTGTTATCGTCTCGTTTCAGTCAATTTGAATACTTGCGAAATTAGGCAATTTGTCGCTCTAGTCTTTGGAAACTGTGATTTGTTTTGATGGTGGTCAAAACAGCATGAATACTTGATGATGAGGGGTTGGTTTTTCCTCTAGTCAACTACAGTCTATTTCGGTCAACACAGGCCAAAGGGATTGACATGGAAATCGATTCAAGTGGCCCAAAATCGTTTCACTGTGACGATTCGGGTTGAACTTTGATTGAGGGAATCGGCTCCTTCGACCATGAAAGACAGTTGCAAAATTATATAACCACTATGGAATTGACGACGACGACGGGCCCACACTGAACTTTCTCTCCACTTTCCACTGGCCCCAAACTTACACCCTTTTCCACACACACTGAATTTGTAAAATCCAATTTAAGGGCAACTTTGCCGACACCACAAATAACTACAATNAGTTGCAAAATTATATAACCACTATGGAATTGACGACGACGACGGGCCCACACTGAACTTTCTCTCCACTTTCCACTGGCCCCAAACTTACACCCTTTTCCACACACACTGAATTTGTAAAATCCAATTTAAGGGCAACTTTGCCGACACCACAAATAACTACAATTCCTCCTTGTAATCCACCTTTTCCTTCGTTCTGTGCCACTCACGTCAATTATTTAATGAGTTTTCACAATATAAAAAGCCTCCGTCAATAGCGGGCAACACGGAAAAAGCGGAGCCTCTCTCCGAAAAATCGTGACAGAAGAAGTTCGCTTAGGGGAGTCTAAAGCGATTTTCAGTTCTCTCTCACAATATCCGAGATCCAATCTAAAGGGCATGCGCATTTTCATTGAGGGAAAGTGTCCCCTTTTTGGGAAAATTTGTAACAGTCGTTACCGTTAAATTACTGGACACCAATGTCGCATGCGTCGGAACTTTCCAAACACACATAAACCTTATAGTATTTAATATCCACAGACACTAACAAGAGACAGTGGTGGCTTTGAGTTGGGAATATTTTGGGGGGATGATAAGACGGCGTTAATTCCGTTTAAAATGCTGATCGTCTTAATTAATTAATTAATTGGTTTAGGAGATATGACCAACTTACCGGATGCTTGGGTATTTGGGGACGTCTTCTTTCCGCCTTTTGCTGTTTCCGCCGAAACTGGCCCAGCGAGCTGCGCCTTCGATCCATTCCGTCGTCCTACTCCTGACCACCTCCAGCCAGTCCACAGTCACGCGAACAACTGGCCACTAGTGCCGCCGAAACGTTCCTCGAGACCGACAAGCATCATCATCATATGGAGCTTTAGTGCTTTTCCACACTGGTTTTGTTTCTGCCTTAGTGTTGGGTTCGGGGTTCGGTACAATAATGACTCGTTATCGTCGTCATATTTTCCCTCTTTTCTCGCCACTTTTCACGCGGCTCCGTGACACACAGCAAACAGATAAATGATTAGGTATTTGCCAATACACACAATTAAATACACCTTGTCCAGAACAACAACAAAAAGTATCAAAACACTGATAAAGTGTGACTGGCGAATCGAACTAAGGTGAGATATCGTCGTTTATTACAGCCAAAAGAACAGAAGAAGCAAAAAACCAGAGAATAAATAAAACACAAATAAATTTCCGTTAGTTAGATTCTTGGGTACTACTCGTATTAAGAAATGAACAAATTGCAACCGCTTCCCTCTTCTCTTGGAAGAAGCCTCTGATGAACTGAAGAAGCCCGCTTATTAGGCACAATACAACTGC
>JXOV01041040.1:0-21041 GCA_001014945.1 Clogmia albipunctata
TTACTAAAATATTGCACATCACTAATAAACAATTACTTAGAATGGGTAGGTTTGGTCAGAGTCAGTACATCATTCTCAATAGTATATTGAATTTATTCTGAAAGGCAAATCAAGTGGATGATGACAATTCACAAGACTATGTGTAGAAGATTGCCAGTTGATGGGGTTCCCGCAATAATCGGTTTCACTATTAGATGCATTGTTCTCTGAACCGTTATCAGTTGGATAATCTTGGTTTAAATAAATGGATACATCCAAGAGAATATGTGTATATTTTGTGCTCTTATTTTTATACTTGGTTGTCCACAGATATAGTGCTCGACATAACGGTGAAGATAGATGGGATTTAATCGGGTACGACATGAGAGAGGGCGCGGTTGATAAACTTTTAATATCCCCGGTTGGCTTTAACATTTTTGCACGATGTTATTTTGCGGTGGTGATACACTTGGCAGTTGTACACGGGGTAGAGGGAGAATTCATTGGACTGAATTATTGGTCGTTTGGTCGGTCGTCGTTGAGATGAACCGGCGAACTGGTTTTCTTGCATTGTGAAGATTGGTTAGTAGCATTGGAGAGCAACAGAGGAGGCAGGCATCGTCGAGAATAGAGTACGTTCGGTACGACTATAAAGAAGATTTGCATTTGCGACTTTGGCTCTTGGTATTTTACAACTGAAAAGATGATTGTTGTGGGGAATGGAATGAATGAGAGGATTGGTTTTAATGGTGATATTGACCCAAAATGGCGTTTTGTTTATTTATAGAAACGACTGTTTTTGTGAATCTTGACAAGAATTTNAAGATTTGCATTTGCGACTTTGGCTCTTGGTATTTTACAACTGAAAAGATGATTGTTGTGGGGAATGGAATGAATGAGAGGATTGGTTTTAATGGTGATATTGACCCAAAATGGCGTTTTGTTTATTTATAGAAACGACTGTTTTTGTGAATCTTGACAAGAATTTATGGAATGCAAATAGTTTTAGATCTAGATCCAGTTGTTTTTTGCAATCGATTGAGACGGGACGCGATCTTGACCATTGTGTAACAGCATGATGGTGGTGGTCTATGGAATTCAATGATTCCGGTGTCCGATTCTAGGGAATTGGCTAAACGATAATTGTGTGGCGTTACGTATAAAAAGGGTGACCATTACTGGACAGCCAAAGAGGAATTTGTAGCCGGCATAGAAGACACGCGATTTGCGCATTAGGTGCTGCTTCTATAATCAATTTTAGTGTTTAACCAACTGGGCTATAGTGTCGTTGTGTTGAAATTGTAATAAGTAAATAAAAATGAGCAATATTATTGAACATAATATAGAAAATTTATTCTTCATTAATGCTTCTCCCAGGCTCCATTTATGTTGAGCTCGAAAATATTCCTTTCTGAGTGTGGTTTAGAAGGGAATTATTGCGAAAACTTTGAAAACAGTTTCCATGTCTGGTCATTATTTATGGGAATGCTTAATAGATATTCATTATAATAAATTTGTGTTGAAATCGATTTCTTCGCTGGAATTTATTAAATTCAATTTAGATAATTAAGCTGCTATATAGGGTAATGGGTTTCAATAATGTATTAAAATATGTTGTCCAGTGATTATTGTCCTGTCCGGCCATTAAAATCGAATAATGATTACATCTGATAAAGGGTAGGAATTACATTTTATTAAATTATGTGTAAAGTTGGACTGTAAGCTCAAAGTTTCCAATTGTCTGATAAATTGAGCAAAGCAATTTTCTAATGCCCTATAAACTCATCCCCCTTTTTTTAAAGCAGGGGTGGTTATTATATATTTTGTAAAGCCCAGAGTGGATCATTAAACATTCAAATTATATTTCGATATATCGATAATCAAATTAAAGTAATTTCGAATTACATACGGAGTAATTTCATAGAGTAGATCCGTTGGACGATTGTCAGCTATCTACCATAGGCTTTTATTTTGTTTTGCTGTTCCCTGGAGCCAATAATCGATGAGGTGATGAAATTTTTATTCGTTTCAAAATGATTAAATGAAATGTCAAAATAATGTGCATTTAAAATTCCATTTATCGTTAATATGGATATTATAATTAATTTCCACTAATTGGTAGCTGCTAGTTTCAGGATTTATGAACAACTAATTATGAATTTAATTGATTTTTAGCGAAGCCCAATGTCCTTTGTGCTTTTGAGGTAGAATTAAAGTACGGAATATTGTAGATTTAAAGCTGTCGATTGTGTACGGCAATGTTTTTCTATTAATTCGATAGAGAGAGAGAGAAATAAATGGTAAAATCTAAATGTATTAGCATGGGTAGTTGTGTACTATTGTCTGGGTATAAGGCATAGGCTGGGAAATGGTCGATAAAATGACAGTGGACAGGAGAGCGATACAAGCCAGTAATTATGGAACTCTGGTCGGCGACTAAACTTTGAAGGCATCATCGGGTGTATATAGAATAGATGTGGTAATTGATGAAAACTTTAACTGGATTTTTCCCCAGTAAATATATTTATATATAAATGAACAAATAAAAAAGTATTCTATTTACTTCATTTTTTGGTATCATGGCAACGATCTGTGTCGACACAAAACGGAAAATGTCAAACGATTGGAAACAGATAAATTTTCATAATTTGTTCGCACCACCACCCTCTTCATTTTATTTTTCCTCAAGTCGGTTTCGTCCTCTTTTCCCATGCCACCCGAAATCAATACATATTTTATGAAGTTCTATGTACTTACCTGCTTAAACTAGACTACATAGTTGTTATGCTGTGGTGAGAGGGTGGTTGAAGATTATTAAGAAATTTATTAAAGAGAGGACATTATCAGGTGGTTTTTAGTTGATGAAATTATTGATTTTGCGGGCAATTAAATTGATATTAAAACACAACCTCAACTCGTGTCTTTGTCCATCTGTCATACGTTGAGAGCCAATTCTACTGGCACGCTTATTTAAAATGTATCTATATCGTGGGAACCTCAAGAACATATCATCCTGAATAAATTATTTGCGAACGGTACACTTGTTGAGACAAGAGGCAAGTTTTATGTTCTTTTTAAATAATTGTTATAATGGCCTCGATATATGCATAATTTAGTTTTTTTCAACCATTTTATCTAATGTGGAATGGGAATTAAATATATAGAAAGAAAAAAATATTGAGTTCTATTTCAAATACGTGTTTGTGTAGGCGAAGAACACGTAATCAATGATGAAATTTGTAATTCATAAGGAGAAATGCGAGTCCAATTAAGTGCTGCAACCCCACAGTCATTCTAAGGCGCATGGGGTGGGCCAGTTAATGAGACGGCTTGTAAAATGGCAAACCTTTTGTGCAGATTATTGTGGCTTTGGCCAGTTCATCGGCACCGCGTTTTAAAATGGGAAAAATAGGCGTCCAGAAGGACGGCTGGCCGAGAGGACTCGTTTTCCCAAACACACAGAACCTAAATACATAAAAAATGAATTTGAATACCGAGCCATGTTCCCCATAGCTTTGCTGGTGGAAGAATTGCACACGATATGGCGCCATGTGCATTAATTATTCATGTTAAATGATGTCTAAAAAGTATGGTCGATTTTTCCTTTTTGTTTTATCCCATACTAGTAGTTGTTGTTCTTGGTACTTTAAACCAGTCCTACGATTTAATAGTTGAACTGTAAAGTTTTCGAACTATGGTTTTTAGTGTAAATTTTTGCCCTTTTCCCACTTAATTGTGGGTATGTGTAATTGATATAGAAGTCTCCTGCTGGGCTAAAGGGTGGGGTTTGTGGCATAAATCTTTGAACTGCTGGAACAAGACAGTGATGGCAAGCGACAGAGAAACTTACGCATCAAATTTGACATTTAAAATGTGTAACGTAAGGGATGGCGGCGAGGGTGAAATGGAAATTGCAACAAAATGTCATTGATAACAAGTTCGGTTGGTTTTTCTCTTATATAATATTATAACTGGCGTCTTTAAACCGCGGGAAGTTAAGTATCTTCCGAATGGCGGTTCTTTTAGGCGGAAATAATTGACTGAATTTCCTTTTCAGTTGGCTTAACAAAATTACTCGATTTTGACATATGCGCTTTTCTTACTATGGGACTATGGAAATTTTAAATATTGTGCCTAATTACTTCTTAAGAAAGGTTTTTTTTTATATAATTTTTTAAATGAAAGCGGGAGGACTGTGCTTCATTGTGTGTACGAGTATGGCAAGACAGGCGAATTCGAGGAGGGTAGTTTGGTTCTATTGAAAAATGACGTGGTGGCTGATGAATATTTTACATATCGATGACTGTCTGTTTTACTTGTGGATTTGGTGTGGGGAGCGAGCTTTTTCAATCGCGGTTGGATAAGTTAGATTTTGTACATAAGTATATATTCTGGGGATGGCTGGGGGTGGTTAGAAGTTATATACAGTTTTGTTTTGTGATGTGGACTGAGTATGTGGGAAAGGAGTAAGTGGAGGACTATCTGACGGTGTATTAGCGACATCAGAATGATAGTAGGCTAAAGGCAGGGAAATTAGGTTTCTAATAATCCCCACCACGGACCGACAGCATTTCTCCAATAAACTTCACGTTTGATAAATATGGTATCCCACAATGGAAATTCGTCAGTTTTTTATGGTACTCGGTGGACTTCAAATGTAGTGATTTAGAGCGATTGTGGAGGAATGTATTAGCCGAAAAATCGATGCACTAAACAACATCATAGCTAGTAGCAGTAGTCTCCAGAGAAAATGTGACTTTATTGGCACCAGTTTGGCTGTTAATTTGTGAAAATTGTGAGTTGATGGTGTGGTGTGACCATTGAATGAGATTGTGGGATAATTAATCATCTATACAAGATCGTAAAAGGGATTAAAGTTTCAAACTAGTTTGCGAACACTTACTGGAGTCGGCGTATTATTTAGGGCGTCCCACTCAATTGAATTTAATGAACACTCGGCATATGACAAGAAAGCCGGAAATTAGAATTATATCTCACTTCATATAGCAAAGCAACAGAAAAAAATCATCGAAAAAATAGGCTAAGCGAATTATATTCGACGACATATAGTGCGTGTGCGTTTATTTATTAACCCGAAGCACAAATCGCAGATATACGAGTAAAGAGCTTTTCGTATTTAAATTATATTTAAAAGAGAGATAGAAAAAAAAAGAATTGTGTCATTTGAGACATCTATGAAAGGCGTTTGAATTGTTTGTCTCTAATTTATATCTACGGCTCTCTAGGTTCCGTCCGAACGACTGTGCTAATTGATTAAAATGTAAAAATGGAAATTGTTAAATTAGCCGAAGGTGTGACACAGTCTCAATGTGCTGAGTCGCTGTCACTAAAAGAAGAGATGAAACACACTTGATAAGTGCCTCTAAATTGGAAACTTAAATAAATAACAAATATTGGAATCCCGTTTACTCTTTTTCATATATTATTAGATAAATATTAGGTATGGCCATGAGGGAAAGAGTGAATTCGAATAAAAGCTTTGTAAGGGCTTGATAAAAAGTTTGGCGTCGGTTTAGTTGCATAGACTGTAATATGATTCCAGCGTAAATTACCCATTTAATTAAAAGCAATTTAATTCAATTTAGCTACTTCCATCCCCATCTGATTTATATGCAAACTATTCCTTTCTTGTTTACAACAAAGCGCGACTCCTCGCTTGTGAATGGAAGAGCACATTCTCTTTACTACAGAGCTAAAAATGTACGTCCAGTTTAATGTTTTGCCAGTAAGGGAACTTTTATATAGATATAGATACTTTATTTACCAAGTCTAATGCGATTATGTAGCAGCATCGCCGTCGTCATTGTCGCTTTGCTTTTTTTTTTTATAGTGAGGCACTTGTGTTCTCAAGTTAAAGGAAAGAAGCGGACCAAAACAAACTGAGACAAAATATGCACAAAAAATGGATTTCTCGCCCACCCGATACAAACTTGCGAAAATTAAACGGTTTTTATTGGTGTTGAACAAGTTTCCTAAAGTGGTTATTGATCGAATTCCAAAACAGACCTATTAATCTTCAATAGACGTGTTATATAATTTTGCTGCGTTGATGTTAAAAATGGCAACAAGAAAGTACACGTATAGTAAAAATGAATGAATGAATGAATTTTTGTGTACAAATGGGGAATGGCGAGCACACTTAAAAGTTGGATAAATTTGGAAGCAGGAACGAGATTTGAATGTAAAGATTAAATTTGTCACTAAAATGGGTCCAATCATTTGGCGATATATTGACACAATTTATATAATGTTTGCTCTATTTGATTGCTGCTAGTTTTGTATGTTTGCATAGACTTTACAGTCAACATGAATGAGTTTCGCAATGACCAGCAGAGATTGGAATGTTAAAGAGTCGACACTGACTGAAGTTAGATAAGTGAATGGCAAAAAACGGTCTCGACGAGGTCGGATGCAAGCAAGTTTCAATTGTTTTAAATCGAGAGAGATTCATTAATATTAATACAGTCTCTACTTGTTGAAAAGTTTGTTACAAGGTGCTTCAATCGTAATTAAGTCAAATCCACCTTTATATTATTTATTTAAATGTGCCTCTGTGGAGGCGGACGTCTCATGAGCTAAATGGATCAAGTCCACGTACTTTTTCAAAATTGTATAGTTGAGTTATTGAACATATTTAAACTGATGGCGTTTTTCAATTTCATTTCAGAAGTCAGTGTGACAAGAGGAATCAATTGGTGTGTAGCGGGATACACGTTAGGTGGATTCGGTTGCCATTTGAAGAGACTTTTAGAATAAATATAGTGCTATAGATTTGATGAGAATGAAGAGGGAGAACTCAACCGGAGAGTGTGATGGCCCGGCTAGAAAGCTGAACAGAAGTGACGAATGTATTCGCCTACTGATTCCAAGCAAGGTACAGACAGAATAGTTAAAGTTGATTTGATAATCTAAAAATTTGGTAATTTTATCGTGCACTTTTAACCGGTGGAAACCCTCTCTTAATTTTCTCCGCAGATTGCTGGCGCGATCATTGGCAAGGGGGGACAGAATATCCAGAAATTACGCTCCCAGGTACGAGACAAATTTTATTATATCACCACCCCCTAGAGTATTAAATATTAATCTCTTTAATAATAATACAAGCCCATATGTTTAATGCCATATCTCTTTTTGCGATAAAGATTAATGTACTTTTTTATTATGTTTAAAATTATTATTTCCAAATAAATTGACACACATTTAACAAATTTAATGTGCGAGGAATTGAATTAATTTCGATCATGTCAGTAAATGCTTTTTAAATTAATTACTTAATTGATTGTTATTAAATTACTTACACCACCACCCCAAATGGCAAATAGTTCGCGATCCCTAGTCTAAAAAATACTATTTTTTGTGTCGCCGGCTTATTGAAATTAATTGGTAGTAAAGCAGAAGCCTAACATAACACGATTATTGATGGGTTGAAATGTTATTAATTTGATATTTATATCGACAAGACATGTATAGTTTTTGTAGTACCACAGCGGCGCTGAAAATCCATCGTGTCCATTCAAATTGTTCGATATATCGCGCAAACGATTTAAAAAACAAACATAAATTTCTGTTTTCGAAATGCCTCATCAACAAAACACACTCTCGAAATGGGTTTCTGTTTTATTTTTATGATCAATCTACTGTTTATAATTATAATAATTACTGTACATTGTTTTGTGCGAATCTACATAACTCGACATAAATTGATGAAATTTCTCTCTTTCTCTCTCTCATTTCCCCATATATATTATGCCCGCCCTGACCGACAACTGTGTGTCAAATTTGCTGCGTGCGCTCTCGGTCGCTCTTCAACATGTCTTGCGATGGCCCCAATCTAATCAATCTACTGCGGCAACTACCCGGTTTCGAATGACGAACCGAATGAATGTGATCCCATGGTTTCATTATTCTCACAACTACACCTAACACCTGGCCCGTCATCTTTGAACTCTCGCCTCATCTCGTCCCGGTTGACCGAAATCCTGGGTAAAAATGTGTGTCCCTCCCGAATGCGGCGGCATTTATAAACGGATTCAAACGTTGCGTTGTATTGCCACCACACACATTAAAATGCAATCACTCTTCTGGACCATATATACAAACAATAAAATTGCCATTGGACACTATAACTGAATGATAAAAAAAAACAATCAAAACATACATACACACACCTGTGCATTTTGGATAAAAACCGGCTCGATAATAACCACCCATGACCTTTTGGACTTTTCTTGTGAACCTGAATTGTGATGTCACTTAAATCATTCTCCACGCACGACAAAAATTAATTAAAAAATCTATTTTGCCAAACTGTAAATTACAAAAACCGATAATACTATCCTAATCATGACAAATGTCCAAAAATACTGTGTGACGTCATTGTCATCTTCTTTTTGTGTTGCCAACATAAAACACTGATGTCGATAAATTGACGACCACCCCACCATTCTTTGGATTGCTTTGAATGTCCGGTCCGGTCTCAAACCACCACCCCCGTTGTTACAATATTCATTTCTCGAATACGCACAAACACACTGATGTAATAACCCTGATGCCCTTATTGCCACCAACCGACAAAAAAACGAAATATAATTGTCACCTCGGTATTTTGTACTCCAATTTGTGTATTCGGTCAATTGGAAATTGTATAAAAAAAATGATGGAAAATGTGTTATTATTAATCATTGCGTATTGATTAATTTGATGTGGAATTACTGTTCGTAATGAAATATCGAAAAATTACCACTTTGATACGCAAATCCCACCACAAACTCGACCGTCACAAACATTTGGACGTTACAATTTTTATTTTTTCATTAAATAAAACCGATATTAAAACCGATCCATCCGTCCTCCGTTGAAAAAAAAACTGTCACAACCACCACCATCTTTATCTGGTCTGCCCTCTACCGCCCATTGTGGTTATGGTCCGAAACCACTATTCAAAATCCTGTCAATCAATCAAACCGTGCAGTATAAGGCCACAGTTACAGTCGACGATTGCCAAGGTCCCGAACGGTAAACAATTGATCATTTATTTTATATTACCTTTATATTATATTTTTTACTTTTTAAAATATCCTACTATTAATATTATATTCGAGGTTGTTAGTTTAATTTGCAAACCGAAAAAAATACTGAAAAAAGAGACAAAACAAGTCCGGTGAATGATTTATTTTTAAAAGTCACAAATTCTTTGCGAATGCCACAAATCACAAAACTGACGATAATCATCTTCTCTCCAAATTGATCACTTAACCATCTAATGTGTATTTTAAAAGACATTTTTAAGTATTTAAATACATATAGTTGCCCATCCTCTCCATTCAGTCAGAACCAAACACACCTAATTTTGTCGGAATCGATTGCAATCTAATGTTGATGTCTGTATTGTTGAACACTTGCTTTCGTTCCTTATTAAGAAGGGAAAAAGTCTGATGCAGGGTGGTCGATATATCAGGAAGTCAATAACGAATATAATATCCCATGTAAATAATGAACAAAGATCATTCTGCATTTCTGGGGTTGTCTTTTAAATGTGTATTTGTATGTTGAAGTAGACAGAATATAATGTTCCAAATATTAATTTTCAATGTTGGCACAATAAGCTTGTTTTCATTGTGACAAGGACAAGCGCCCACCACCTTTCCTGCTGTTTATACTGATGGCATCCCTTAATGTGATGCGAATTACACCATCGCAGAACCTGGGAATGATAAGTAATCCTAAATATTCCATGAACTTTTGACGGCATTTCGTTGTTGAATTAACATCCTGATACCATCCCCATCAACACAGGACCCCTATGTACATATTTTATATATAAAAAAACATTATTAAATTTTCTGGTTAATAAATGCATTTATTTCAAGTTTTAAGGTATTTTTATAACCATAAAATATTAAACACTATCTGTATTGATTGTATTTAGAGATAAAATAGTTTAAATTACTTTGAGTTTAAGTTGACTTTTATTTCTACCTGGTATTGGAACTAAAATTCTTCCGAAAAATTTGCTTCCCTTTAAACGTAGTTAAAATATTGATTGGCTTTAAATTACACTCGTGGATATGTTATTAACTATCTGAGAGCGCTTTCAGGTTGTTGGACCTAACTCAAGTAATGTCATTTCCTTTTTACCAATAACCCTCTACCCTATTTGAATGTCCATTACGAAATGGTAGCATTGAATTTCTGTTTCTGGGCCATGGTTGAGTATTTAAAAGTGTTGCTACCATTTTTAAATGTGCGTCCAAAGACATTAAGTGTATTTGACTTATTAAATAAATAATTAACTGTCTCTTTTCGATTTCAGTACAATCCTGATTTCTTCGGATTTGGAGGCAGTATGCGGCATTGTTATGGAGATTATCAAGAGCTTCGAAGAGGTGGGTTTTGGGGTACTATTTTTTTTAAAATTAAATTATTCGAAATCGAATATTACTGCTCATGTAAATTGGTTTGGCTACTACAAGCCACTGCATTTAGAAATTCATTGTAATTGTTTACTGGGGAAATTATTGGAATGGATAGAAAATAAATAATAGATGTATGGACTCAGAATCGGAAAAGAGAGAGAAAAAACTGGGCTGATATCGCGTGTCTCCTTTAATTACAAAATTGCTCCCTGCTCGACGTTGGTGGTCGTGTATTGCATTACCGGTAGATGGAATTTACTGGACAGTTTGTGGGTTTGGGTCGGTTTGGACTTTTCAATAATACCACCACCACAAGCGCAAACAATTTGTCGATCAGAAGACAGACATTTCATTCTCTGTCTAGGAGTAAAGCCATTTTTTGTTCGATTAATTATTATTTGCGATTAATAATGTATTGCCTATTTATAGCTATATCAGTCCAAACTCTCTGTTGAGGCTAATCTAGTAGAAATCCAAGATTAATTGCTATTGATTGTTGTGTCCTTTTACCATTACAGAAAGAAGGGGAAATCGATCTGCGATTGCTCATCCATCAAAGTCTGGCTGGTTGTGTAATCGGGAAAGCGGGAAGTAAAATCAAGGAGCTGAGAGAAGTGAGTAATTCATATGACGCCCCTATAGATTTGGTCATTTTTGGATTGATGAGACAGAAATGATTTCTTTCCATTCTTTTTTTTTTTTAAATCATGTACATAATCATATTAGAATTGACAACCGAAAGGTATAATAAAATTAGGTTATAAGTGGTATTGGAAATTCCGACTTTATCGGCGTATACCTTTGTGGTGGATGATGGGTGGGCGCGATTTTGTGTCCATACTAAACAGATAATGGTTAGTGGCGCAAAGGGGGTATGGGAAATCGATTGAAAGTGGTGTGTCTGTTATTAATTTTGAATTAGCCGACGATTTTATATTGTGTTGTCATTGTCCTGTAGTCATTAGCAACAACCAGGGTTGCCGCCGACACATCGTTGACGTGACAGTTTTTTTCCTCGACTCCATAGTGTGGACAGATATTATTTGATGTTTTACTAACTGTTTTTGTTGTTTGGCCCTAGTTATAGATCACCACAAATTATTTAATTCTCTTTATCGACAATTTGTAATTTCCTATGGACGACTATTATTTGAATAATTACTGGGACAAAACGAGAAAGTGTACTCTGTATATTGGATTCATTATTAAGGGTACATTTGCAATAAAGCTAATTAAAAGTAGAATCAAACGAATGCACCACGATTGATTTCATTGGTCTCCTGTTGGATTAATTGAGTTTAAAATCCGTCAGAACAGCAGAACCGATTGGAATCCATCCATTTCAACTCTGAACAATAAAGTTGTTTTAATAATTGTGTGCAACGACACACAAAGCCGAACCCCCTGATTGAGGGTGATTCTCGCAGTATTCGCACATTTTCCATTATTATTCTCAATTAATTCATATTTTGTGCTTGAAACGATTGCAACGTTTTATATGGTTATACGTAGTTTTATTGTTGAACTAAGGGCACTGCAGGATCTTCTTGGGCAGCACTCCAAACTCTAGCTTTAACATGGCACAACCAGGTGTCATGAAGAGCATGCGTTTTTATTGTTTTAACAGTTCTATGGTCTTGGGCAAAAGTTGGATTTTTTCATTAAACCACCAATACAAAAGCATTAGTTTGGGGTCTACAATTTTTATATTAAGTATAAAACCTCATGTGGAAATAATTTTCTGCGTTTTCGAAACGAATTTTGTGATGTTTTGAACCAAAAAAAACGGAAGGTGATGTCGACTGGCAGCAGAGGCAGATGGTAAATTGTTTGTCGATGGGACGACTGTTGGCTGGAATTCGAATGCTCTTGAATAGTCTGTTCGTAAACTCTGATGAGTGTGGATCAATAAAATCTTGTTAAAGATTATCGTGTGCAAATGGAATCGAAGCAAAGTGAGTTTTCGCGGTGCCCAATTTAGATTAAAAATGTAATTGATTTTGTTGTCGTATAAGGAGAGTGTCCAAATTTTGTTTAAGAACATAATAACATGACGAGAATGTGAAGCCAAAAGTTACAGGAAGGAGAAAGAGAGGTAAAGGAAAATTAAATTATGTTCCGGAACGACGGTTGACTGATTGAGGATACAAAAGTCATTATTATTATTACTTAACTTATACTGATGTCGTTTTCTACTTTTACAAACTCAAGATGTTAATTGTTGTGTGTTTTAAATGTGATCCAAATGCCATCATCTGTTCGCCAGTTCATTTTGTGGCTCTTCGTCACAGACTTTTGTGTGTACAATATTTCCCATTGTTGTGTCAAAGGTGTGGTAGAAATTTCTCTTCTTGGCCGGATGGAAGCAGTAAATGGTAGAGCAGTTGGTATTGTGGGCTCCCGACAGGGCCACGATGAAATTTTTGGATTTCGATTACAGTACTTTAAACAAAGTTATTATTATGGGTCGAAAAGGGATATGATGCCGAGTTGGGTAAAGTGATTAGGTTGGTACAGAGTTGGATTAAATTGTTGTGCAACAGTGGAGAAAGAATGTATGCATTGCATTAGTGGAGGACTATATTTTGTGGCGTTTTGTTAGCTCAACTACACTATGGATTTGCCTGAAAGGATTCGGTAATTTGTTGTTGTTTTGTATAACTGTGTTCATATTGATGAGCGGCGGGTAAAGTGAAACTTTGCAGCTAATATTATTCTGGCTGGAGCTCCGGAGTACGTCTATAATCATGAGAAAGGATGTGTGCTTAATTAGGGTATTCTCTGCTGTTTTAATAATAGAGTCTCATTGGTACTGTTCATACATGTCTGCACCGTAGCAGAGTTTTTAATGTAATAATGTCGAATATTTTCGTTTATGTACTGTTATAATTTTCAGTATCTTAAATTTCGTTACATTAAATCATATTATTACTGTGCCACCAGAGCGAACGTCTGAACTTTTGGAAGAGAGTAGGAGTAGGGTAGACTGGTTGGTTCGGTTCATAAAATAATATATCGTGAACTTAGCAAAGAAGATGATTATTTGAAGAGAAGCTCAGTAAATAAAATGAATACTTGGCTCCCAGCAGGGTAACAAATGGTGTTCTTGGGGATAGGGTTTTCTTCTCGCAAAATTTTGCTGAAGACGCAGCAGCAGCAGCAACTAAGAGGAAGTGTGTCGAATATTTGTTCCGTTTTACCATCAGAATCATCGTGGATAGGGAAATGTCGGTGTTTGTCGAAATCACCCATTATATAATAATAAAAGTTGGCCCCTTTAAGGTCTTCCTCATATCCCGTCTTATTCCCGTTATGTATGTATCCAATTTCGTTTGAGGAAAGGGGGTATAATCAAATTCGTATTAGAATATTGTTTCGTTCAGATAATTTGGTTTATTTTATGTAAAAGGTTGTGTAGATTAATAATAATTGTCTTGGAACTTGTGTTAACATTGAAGTTGATTACTTTAGTAGTGGTCTTGTCATGTTAATTTTTTTGTTGGCTATAAAGTGAGTGGCTCTAATTAAGAATGTATTTTAAGCGACCGGCAAGAAACGGTGACATTGAAAGTTACAAAACTAAAGATAGGGATAAAAAACGGTAATCTATACTCACTTTTAAAATTTTGAAGTCCTTGTTTTTTTCTTTCTTGGGCTCATATTATTTTTAATTTGTACATTCTCTCCTTTTTCTATCATCATTTCCTTTCATTCAGCCATCGTCCCAAGGGAAATGTAAACAAGGAATTTCTTTACTTTTGTTACATTTCCTGTTTTTGTCTTATAAACTTCCTAATTGACTAAATTCCGAAGACCGGATAGGCAAAAATGGATGTTGTTTTAACGTAAAAATTATAAAATCAATTTTAGACTGAATCAAATCTATTTAGATGTGGGTAGAATTGTTTACAATCCGAGCAAATTAAATTCTTTTATTAAATGGACTTTTGATCGTTCGGTTGCTATGAAGCCTAGACAAAATAACGTGGACTTCGATTGTCTAATCAAAATTAATTTTAATTGTTCAGAAACTCGCCTTGGAGGTTCTTTGGTGTATTTTATATCTAATTTAATGAGTTCATTCCTCCCAAAAATCCAAAGCATAAAAACCATTTCAATAAAGTGGAAATATTTATAATGTAAAGTTGGGGATCTTCTTCAAAAATGACTTGTTATATTCTGTTCATTTATTCAACTCTAGACAAAAGACTTTTGAAACCGCTTTCAAATAGCGATTTGTTACGACCCAAAGTCAATTTATCGTTGTCCAAAGATACATTTTCTATAGTTCTGGGTGCAAATTTTTTATATCGCCTTTTCTTAAATTTTATATGTACTTGCTATTAATTTGAATTAGTTTTCCATTTTCTAAAATATATCAAATGTATATTAAAGGAAACTACACTTTAATAAATGGATAAGAATCTTGTTTGTAAAGCACCCCGTTACGGATTCGAAGAAATGACTTTATCCCTATCTTTAGTTTATCAAATAACTACTTCTAATAACTATATATCTGTATAGTTGCTAATATATCTAAGAATTCCTTTACTTTTGTTTCGACATCTGAAACTTTGGAATAATGGAATTAGCAAAGGAGTTATTCATACAAAATTGGGTGCTTCTTCAGGGAACCGTGAATAACAGAAAGTTAATTAATACAGTTATTTTAATGAGTTTATTAATAGAGTTTATAAAGCTTTTGCGAAGACAAACAAATGTTTTAAATTTAATAAATCACTTTGCTGATGTAATTATTCAATGTTATGATAATTCTTAAGATTATGAAGAGCAAAAGTTTATTTCACGTTTTAATTTCAATTATTAAACTAATGAATTACATTACAAATTTGAAATTGAATTTAATGAAGATTATATTAAAAATTGAAAAAAGATTTAATCGTTTTATTTCTGTTCATATGTAAAACTTATTGAATAGTTTATGAGTTTTCAATTATATAGCTAATGATTCTTTATTCGTTGGAGTTTTTAATATTGTGCTTCTCGTCACTTTTTTCATAGTAACGTGGCATTATAATGCTTTTTTTCATTATGTATACTATTTAATGTACGGAATGTCGTGTCTGTTGCGCGAATTAATAAAATATAGCGATAATTCCCACTAGGATACATAGTGGTAAAGAGAGAAGAGAATTTGTAAAAGAATATTTTATTCTGATGATTGCCGGTTGTGTCTGGTGAGAGCCATTGAGATTGAAAGAGGGATGAAGAGAGTTTATGAGAGAAGGAGACGCATGCGCATGGCGGTGCTATTATCCTTAAAGTTTCATATTTTTCTGTGTTTGGTGTGTTTTACTATTAAAAAAATTGAATTCATTCTCATTTTTCATCCACCTTTGTTTTAAATCGGCCGTGGTTGAGTCGTATTATTTGTAATAACCCGTTTTAATATCGATACGTGGGTTGGATAAGTAATTATGTGTGTTTCGAATGTCCTTAATGTGGAAAAGTAATAAAAAAAGGCAGACACTGAATTGTAATAATCAAGTTGACGTCGTCATTCTAATCATTAAGGAGGAGGAGAAGAGTGAGAGAAAATTAAGGTTTATCTTTTTATATCATTTAGGTACAAGACCGAAATTATATATGTGGTAATTCAAATTGTGGCCAGTCTGGCGGTAGTGATAAGTTTGAAAATAGTTTCCAAAGCTATATGCAAAATGAGGAAAAGTGTTATTAAAACTACAAAAAATATAGATTAGTGAAAGAAATGTAAAAAATGGATAACTCGAAAAGTTAATTGAATTTTCTAGTTTTATTTTAATTAACTGTGGTCTAAAGGCTTAATTGTTCTAGTATTAATGTAAGAATATGTGAAAGTTTAATTAATGTGGTTTAGTTATATTCATTCAACTTTTTGTGAGTGTTGATTGTTGGGAAAAGTGCTTATGACTTTCAAATTATCCTTTATATACGAATTTTTTAGGGTAGAGTAAAAAGTATAACATACAAATTATTCATACATTCCAGAAATTAGTTGACGGTAATAAAAAGTAATTAGTTTTAGCTCAAAGTTATAGCCATATTCGTATAATCTGCGTTAAAGCCAATCCCGAAATCTTATTATAATTGTATTGTCAAAGGAAATTATCTTTTAAAGATTAATGTTGATAAATAATTATTATCAATTAACACATTATAAAGTATTGGAATATTTAACGTTCAAATTAGTTTTTCAAATAAAAAATATTGAATTTAGCATTTAAAATGAAGAAAATGGTGTTGACAGAATTGCTTTTAAATGAGGATTTTAGTAATGAGGCGGATAAAAGTGTATAATGTAGTTACGTTAATTATTCAGCAAATTGTTTGAATGTTAAACTTTTTAAACCTTGTAATTCTCTCATATTTGAGGATGAGGCTTGAATAATTTAGAAATTATCCGTATATTAATTTGGTATACTTTTGGGTAATCCGAATGGATAGGTGAAAGTCACATTTTTCAAATTGGTTGTTTTATTTCTGGGAAAAATTGAATTTATTATTATTCTTTTTCCACTTATGAAGGACTGTCAAAGTATTCGAGCGGAAGATCAATGGCAGATAGAAATGCGAATCCTTGACAACAATATTGTATAGAATGATATTTGATTTATGGTTTATTTGCATAGGAAAGTAGTGGGCGGAATGAATAATGTTAGACGAGGAGATTAAGGAGATCTTAAATAATCAATTGTTTGTCAAAATTATGTTAAATTGTTTTATTTTTATAATTTGTGATTAAGAGTATGAGAAATTGATTACAGTTTGTTAATTAAACTCTTCTCTATGACTCTTTGTAGAAAATTGGATCACGGATTAAGATTTTCTCGAATGTGGCTCCCCAAAGTACAGACCGTGTCGTCCAGATTTTGGGAAATCCGGACCACTGCATCGATTCCATCAAGGAGATTGTGTCGATTGTGAAACCGACTCCGATTCGAGGCCCAGTTCATAATTATGACCCGATTAACTACGATGACGTGTATGCAGACGACTATGGGGGCTTTGGCTCCAGTGGTGGAGGCGGCGGCGGCAACGGTAGAGTGGGAAGTCGGGGAGGGGATCGAGGACGAGACAGACGGGACTTGAGTCGAGGCAGCAATGGACGGTCTTCCAAGTAAGTTTTCATTTTCGTTTAGAATAAAGATTGATAAAGAGTAGAATAATTCACTATAAATATAATTCCAAAACAGATCTGTTATTTTTAATTCTGTTATTGGAACTAAGTGAATTAATTAAGTCTATAGTAGTAGCACCATTGAAAGATTCGCAACATTAATTGAATTGAAATTTATAGCCGAGACCGCGACATGCCAGATCCGTGGGCCAGACCACCATTGAGCATGCAGCACCAGGCGTCTCAGAATCAGGGCACCATAAGCTTTCTGGCAAACAATGGTCCATTGGGCGTCGTCGGTGGCGGCAGCCAGAACAATGGTAATAACACTAATAATAGTAGCATGAATGGCAACGGTGTCGCGGAAAATGGAGCCAATAAACTGATTAACTCTAATTCTAACGGATTTGCGACTGCTTCTGGAGGAGGTGGAGGTGCCAATGCTGGTGCAGCTGGGCCCATCGCAAGCATCTTGAGTGTGACCAGCACTGGAGGCAGTAATGGTTCCACCAATGGTGATCCATCAATTTCTAAAACACAGGTCACGATCCCGAAAGATGTAAGTATTGAAATCCTGTGTCATGAAGAGGAAATCGAGTTCTTATCCTGGAAATGATGGTTCCTACTTTTTTACAGTTGGCCGGAGCCATAATTGGGAAGGGAGGCGGTCGGATTCGACGCATCCGCTCCGAGAGTAATGCGTTTATCACCATCGATGAACCGTTGCAGGGCTCAAATGACCGCATCATCACGATCACAGGAAATCCGAAACAAATCCAAACGGCACAATATTTGCTCCAGCAAAGGTAACCTTTATTGAATGGCTCTCGTATATTACCACTTCCGGCTTTCATTAACTGACATTTGTTAAACATCTGTACAAACTGTGTGTGTCCCAACCTCATTTCAACTTATTCGACAAATATATTTTCTATTAACTAATTAATTTTTCACTAACTTTTGTTCTTATAATTTATTTAATAATATACAAATTTATGATGGGTTTGGATTGTAAATACTTTTTTTTATCTATTAATAATTTTGAAATGCAATATGCTTTCGTAATTTATGGTTTAAAGAATTTGATATTATTAGAGTAAATGTGTAAAAATTTATTTTAAATATCTTGTTTATGTTTCATTTGAATAATAGTATATATTTGTAATATATAAATATTTTAATTAATTTTATGAAAATCAAAATTAGCTTTTTATTGCGAGGAAAAGAAATGGGGGATAATGTTTTATAATATTTATTTTGGGGGGACATGGTTCGTGATATGAATACAAACAACAATTTCATCTTCAACACTGGATAAGGGTTTTATTGGTGCTGGTCTGGCCCACTTGGTATGGAAGACTAGTGATTTTGTTGTTTGGACTAAGTTAATTAACAAAAAATCTCTTGTCTTTCTACAAGGTGTGGTCGCTTTCTGCATTTTTAACATGACAAAAGAATAACAAATTTATTAAAACTCTTTTTATGATTCCTTTCTTCTACTGATTACCAATTAATGCCTATTTTCCGATGATTATTTTGCAGTGTCCATGAGAACCGGAGGAAGTTCTGAGCCAAATGTTTCGCAACCGTGGTTAACATACGAAAAGTGCTGCTTTAGTTAATAGTTAAGGTGTATTTTTATAATTTCACAATTTTAAATGAAATCATCATTCAGTGGAAAAGAACAACCCACCCGGAAACAAACATCACGTCGCTGATTATTGTTTTAATTTTTTTTTATTAATCAATCATAATTAAAAGTGAAGGAATTAGTTGATTAAGCATATATAGAATCAAGTTTAATATGAATGAAAAAAAACCAAATCACCGTATCGTAATAATGTTAATTCATAAAAGTATATTTCTTAGATGAAAACATTTATTTTTGCTAAAATGCAAAACTAAGATTAATTATAATACTTGTGGAGTTTTAGGACCATCACAGTGGAAGAAGTAAAAAAAAAGAGAGGGACCGCAATTGGTGGGCGACCAAAATCACTGAATTAGAAAGAAAAAAATCTTCATTTCCATTCCAAATTTGAAAAGAGAGAAAAAATGAATTCGAATTAGGCGTAGAAAGTACAAATCGGTAAATCTCCAAACATGCTCACACAAGATTGCAAATCAAACCAAATCACAATTCAATTAACACAAGTAACGTAATAGTAGAAACATTTACCAAAAATGAACACTAACGGTCGGTAAAGGTAAATAAATTTGAGATAAGTTATATAATTTTAAGTGAATTCAGGAAAATGAATATCAACATTATTATACACAGAAATTTGTACTGATGTAACAAATAAAAATAATAAAACGCATATTTTAACGACTTTTTTTTTATTGATCCTTTCCACTTTTACAATAATGAAGGATTTAAATACAGCGGTTATTTATTAATCCTGTAATACACACTGTTTTATCCGGACAGAAAAGTGACAATTGTTTTTCTATATTACAATTTCTACACGGAAAATAAATTTGTAATTTTCGCCAGCTCCTCCTCATCGATCTCTTTCCTGTCGGCCATAAACTGTTTCAACTTCTTGACGTTCTCCTTGTCCTCAGAGCTGGCCATAATTGAAAGAATGCCGAGACCCGAGTTTTTCATTAAAGCGGAAACTATTCCTGATACTGCTAAATCTTTCGAACAAAAGTCCCGGCTTAAGGTGCTCAAGAGTTCGGATAAAAGTTTGCTATCTAATGTGGGTCCCAAATTCGCAATAACGGACTTGCCCTCCATTTGTTTTAAATACTGGAACCGCTCCGATTCATTAAGATCTTTCCACGTACTGAAAAATTGCACTCCCGTCTTTGGAATATCGAAAATCCGTTTCGATTCACTCTCCGGACTTGAGGTGGGCTTCATCGCATCGATTTTGTCATCAATAATCAAGGGGGCTACGTATTTTTGTTCTTCCTTTTTGGGTGTAAGCACAGTTTTGTACGGGGTTCCACGCATACTCTCCACATTCATACTTCCGAAAATATCGTCTATGGATCGGTCAGGGGAACTGGGCATGTTAGTGCTAGTTTTGACTTCATTACTCGGGAAAAGGGGGAGCTACAATAAAGTCATTTTAATCTGTACAAAAGACAATGTTAATGAAATTTTACCAGAGGTCTGTAGTTATTGTAAGGAGAAAAAGATGTCGAAGGTGTGGGGGTATTTGACGTAGACTCGCCAGTGAAATTACTAAACAACTTGTCCACGACATGATCCGGGAACTTCTCAATTGGCTCTGGTGTTGAAAATGTCTCCTTTATTACCAAACGTTTCAATGGTTTCTGCAAAAATATTTCTTATTAGTATTTTCAATCTCATTTTATTTTCTTATCTAAATTCCTGAAAATTTAATTTTTTGTGATAAAAACTTGTTATGATAATCGTATAAGATTAACGACATAAAAACGAATAAAAAATATTCATACGTAAAGACCTTTATATAATTCTCTTAAAACTCTTTACATTTTATAAGCCAATGCTTCCTCTAGAAATTGTTTTA
>JXOV01041099.1:850-12513 GCA_001014945.1 Clogmia albipunctata
TTCTACCAATGATAGCCATGTCTTTGAGATTCCTTCAACTTTCGCAAAGCACATTTGGCTGCAGTGCATTTGGCAATTCGGTAGTTTCGGCCAATGCCATGGAATGTTCCCTTGCCAAATATCTCGACAGCAACGCGAACCCGACGTCCGTCAGCGAGTTTCTCCGGTTTTCTAAAGGGAATTGAATATAATTATTTCGATTTCAGACTTCAAAATAATGACAACTCACCCAAATTTAGCAGTTTCTGGCTCAAGTTCGAGCAGCTCTCGGATCGGTGATTTTGGAACTGAGTTGCTGAACTTTTCGATCTCAGGTCTCATTATATTTTCGTATACTTTCCAAACAGCATCCAAAGACATCCCCGAGTCCAAGAAAATGGCTCCGGCAACAGATTCGAATAAGTCTCCCAGAGCTTTTGGTACTTCAACGTCTTCCGCTTCCTCAGTTTCCTCTTCAAGTATGAGGTAACACTGGAAAATTATGATCTTATATTAGTACATGTTTATTCAAACTTCATGTTTATCATATCATTTATTAACTTAATTTTTCTAATAGCTTTAACCTATACAATTTTATGCAAAATATTGAATTTTTCCAAATTTATTTGCGAAACGTTTTGACAAAAAAAATGTTTACTGAACAAATATTATAGCTTACTACATTCAATTTTGATACTCTGACTGTCAATAAAAAAAACCCAAACAAGGTTCTATTTCAAGATAAATTTGAAATAAAAGTAAAAAAAGAATTCAGATTTTACTTATCATATCAAATTTTCAATTGTAATTTGCTAAATATTTAGTGGTTGAATTTAAAAAATAACTGTGTTAATCAAGTGTGAATTTCAATTATTTGTAAAAATTGTGCAGACCTATGTCGTGCAAACAAACATTACTCATAATAAAAAAAAAAGATTAAGTTCACTCATTCCTTACATAAATAACTTTTTTGTTTCATGTCTTTTTTTTATTCAATAACTTTTTCTAAAAATCTCACCTCATCACTTAAAGTGTATCCATTTTCATGCTGAATCCTCACGAAACGATCTATGACTTCATTTAGGCCTGGTGATAGATGCCTAAAATATTTATGGAATCCGTGACGAACAGCTAGTGATGCGAAAATGGTATTGTTAACCAAAGCCGACCTCAAATCTGTTAGAGCTCCCGGAGAATGTTGTCTAGGATCTTCATAGAGGTGTCTCGTGATTAAATAATCAAGAACCGCATCGCCCAGAAACTCTAACCGTTGATAACAGTCGGTGAGACGATTTGGGGAATACGAGGCATGGGTCATGGCTTGCAGGAGGTAGAGAGGATCGTTGAATTTATAATTAATCGTTTCTTCAAAGTTGATAAAACCTTCCAATTCATAATCGAAAAGGTCATTGGGGTTGTTATAAAACGAGGGTGTTTTTGGTGGGGTCCAAGTGCCATAGATCTTCCTATAAGTCCTCCCATTCTCTTTTTTATATAAATTACTGCTTCCTGGATAACGTGCCCACTCCCTTGGATACTCAACTTCTTCACAGGGAAGAACACAGATTCCAATCCAAGCCATGAATAAAAGAGCCCCTCTTGGTCCACATTCAATCAAATAGGCGCCTATTAACGCCTCTACACAATCCGCAATCGATTTGTCTGGAATGCTATGCTGATTGACTAGATTATATGGAATGAAGCACGGGAATACGTCGGGTTTCTCTTTGGATTGGCCGTCCAAATCAATGGCAGGCTGATGATTGGTGTTATTAAATACATATCCCATTCTAATCGCTCTATCTTTGATCAAACTGCAAATCTCTTCATTGGTCATCTCTTTAAGACTTTTCAAGTCTGCCAAATTCCAATGAAATATCGGAATTTGAGCCTCAATCAAGACCTTTTCTAGGCCCTTTGGAATGTAATAACAAGGCGGCAACCAATTGTCGTGCGGCTCAAATTTGGTGGAAATCATTATCTCACCCAGTTTTTTCATCCTTCCCAAGCGGTACAGGTTTAAATTTGACACATATTTAGACCTAAGGTGACTCAGCTTTCCTTCGTGCACATTTTCATAAGTACAATAAAGATAAGTCGTTATTGCGAATTTTAAAAAGGAATCTCCAATTGTTTCTAAACGTTCCAAATTAATGCCATCATTCGCATTGGACATGGTTAAAGCTTGCAGGATTATACTAGGACTGGGACCTGGATGCTCATTCAAATCAGGCTGATAGTCGAAACTGAATCCATTTTCCAGATTTTGATTCTTTATGTAATTTTCATAATTCTTTAACGATTCCTGGATATTGTACGGTTCTTTTGGTGGTTTTATGATATCTCCATTTATGAATTTTATTCTAACTTCCTTTTTATTATTATCAGTATTTACTATCCTGGTGTGATCTTCGAATTTGTCAAATAAATCACCATAGCCTGATATTCGAAATTTTTCATCTTTGTCGATTTGTTCAATATAAAATTCGTTTAATTTAAACAGATCTTCAATTCTGAGCTTCGGATTGTCCAGGTCGATACCTGATTCGGTAAAGAAATTATTCAGATCTTTGGGATTTATATAAGGAACCAGTTTAGGGATCAGATCTGTCAGAGATGGTTTGCTTTCAGTTGTTACCACAATTTTGTTATTCAAAATGTCAATTTGACTCCCACTTTTGACCAACCATTTCTCTAAAATGGTTTGCTTGGACTGTTTCTTCTCCTCTTCAAACTTTCCAATCAAATGGGGCATAAAATATTTAGATTTCTCCATCAGATCATTGTTAAAATTAGAGATATTCTCCCTGGCAATCAAAGATCGATTGAATTTATTTCTATTAGCAATTGTCGCTTCTGATTCAAAAGCCTCTGCCACGTTATTCGATTCGAATTTGATCCTTAACCTTACGTCGTCCATTTTCTCAAAGTTGTCAAACGGATCCCGGCCCATGTCGTCCATTTCATCCGACTGGAAAGAGTCGTCCGAATCGGAATAGCAGTTCTCCGCTTTATGGTCCGGCTCGTTTTTATCCCATAAAGTGGGCGATCCGTAACGAACAATCTTGTCCATCTGCTTATCGGAACTTTTCTCTAAAACATTCGCTGCCATCTCGTTGTTCCACGTTCCAATCTCCAGTTTATCGCCATCGGAATCATCTTCCTTTTCTCCTTCCTCCTGTTCCTCAGGTTCACTCTCCTCCACTTCTGGCTCGGGAATTGGAACTGGAGAGGCTTCCCTTATACTTTTATTTACATCAAATCCATGCTTCTTCAACATGTCATTCAAACTCCAGCCAAAGTTCAGAGTGGGCCACTTGAATTTTCTATCCCTGATTTCAAGCTGTCCTAATCCGAAATCGGATGCAACTTGAATTCGAATTTCGTCAGCCAGTAACAGGGCATTTAACCGATAAAGTATGCATGGCAAACAAACAGCTGCTCTCCACAAAGAAGCTGGAAAGGGATGAATTGTGCACAATTCCGGAATTAAAATCTGTTTCTGTTCCAAATTTTCCCGTTTTGCCTTTTTCGTCTCCTCCGAGCTGGTTGGTAGAGCAACTCCTTTTCTGTTCACGTACCTTGGGGTCAAGAAATTCAATCTAGCACTTGTATGATCCACATCCAACAGAGGTTGCTTTCGGTTTTGAACTTCAATTCCGTACTTTCGAAAATAGTATTCCCTAAATGTGGTATAATTCACTCCCGGGAAGCTGCTCTCCGGGGAGAGGTATTTACAAATTTCCGCTACATAAAAGTACTGAGGCTGATCCTGATTCCTGTACCAGGGCATCACAACAGCGTCTTTGAATTCGTTCTCATCAAACTCCTTACATTTGCGCTCATCATTCGATCGGAATTTGGGAAGGGTTTGACCCTGATTATTGATTGTGTCTAAAAACTTCCAGTCTATCCTCACTCGCCCTTTAGCCTCTATGGTGGGAACAATGAAGAAACAGTTTTCTATAGCCGTCTCATCGAAGAACATTAAATACTTTTGCAGTCTTAATACATTCGTAAAAGTGTATTTGATAAAATGGTTGATTTTCAAAATGTCTCCCTCTTTTAAAGTTATGTTATCATCGGCCAGCACGAAAGACACTTCCAATTCCCCGGATCGGGTGAAAATCGGAAAGGAACACAGCTTGGGTATTTCGTGTGTGATGAGAATGCCAAATCCGAGAGGACAATCCTCTGGAGCGTAAATCTTCCTCCCTCTTGTGTTTTGCTCTTCAGGAATCGGGGTTTTTAGCACCATTCGGATGTGATATAAATAGGCCTTGCCATGTGTCGTTGGCCGGCAGTTCGTTAGCACGGAGGCGATCTTCTTAAAATAATACTGCCTCCTCTTCGTTGTACCCGGGCGAGGCTCCACATTTTCCTTAACTAATTGGTTATCGATCGATTCTAATTCGAAATTTTTAAAGTACATTTCCGAAGCCCTGAAATCCTCTTTTCCTATCGGCTGAAGAGTGTCGTCCAACTCTCCAGCCTGGTGTAGCATTTTACAGCCAATCAAAGCCGCCATCCGACCGGCTAAACACTTTCTCGGCATCGGCAAACCGACAATGTCCCTTTTTAAAGGTGAATTTATGGGCAATCGAATTGTACATTGGAAAAACTCTTGACCGGATCTGTTTGTCTTTGTATAACGAACTAAAGGAACTAGTTTAGTAAATGTATCACTTGGCAGTTTGGCGCAGTAGTTATTGATTAGGCCAATCGCGTTGGCCAGAGTTGCCGAATAGGAATTGGTGGAGTTTTGAGGCTGATAAGCCGCTATACAGTCGTTGTAATTGTCCGAATCCAGAACGTCGTTTGTTTCCGAATTGTAACAGTTTTTCAATAGGATTTTCTCCACTTCAGAATACTCTGCCAATCGATCGATAACCTCTGCTGTGGCAGTTTCCATACTTATAAAGCATGAGAGAATATTTTCTACATCCAAACAGTCGTTTCTACAATCCTCGTGGCTATTTACAAGACATTTACACTCTTTCTCGGAATTCACTCCACAGCAAATTAAACGGTGGTTGTGATCGCCAAATGAATAGAATTTGAGGTTAGATTTCTCGCGATCGAACGCTGGAGAGACCATAATTAAATGAAAAGCGTTTATGGAATTGACTTTACCCTTTGTCTGAACGTAACTGTTGTATGTCTTTGGGGGGTCCCACCTCACAACCAGGTTACATTTTGGCAGATCAATTCCTTTCTCTAAAACCGAAGTCCCAACCAATAAATTGCATTCTCTGTTTCGAAATCGCTTTAAAACCTCCTCTTGCTTCCTGTGTTCATTCTCCACCTCTTTGGAATCTTCAATCAAATCGGTACTGCTACACTTCTCCACGGTGTATTGCACATTTAGGAAGTTGAATTCAGTGTCCGTTAGGGCGACTTCGTGGATTACAGAAAAGAGCGCCTTGGCCATGAATTTCGAATTGCAGAAAATAACCCCACAAAGAGCGTCGTTGTCCCCATTGGCGTTATTGTGGAATCGGTTTTGTCGATGGTGGAAAAATCGTCTCCTTGGTCGAGGAGGTTTGTGCTCTTCTTTGACTTTTTCGGTTATGTTTTTTAAAGTCGCCTTTACTTCATTTTCTGGCCCATTAGTCAAATCCATAACCCCATTTTCCACCTTAGCTTTGATCTCTTCTACAGACTGTACCAGTTCCTTGAAATTGAGACTATCTATTTCATTTAGATCTTTTGATTTTTTGTCGGTTGGAACTTCCTTTTTGCTCGACTCAATTTGTTTCGAATTCCTTCGCTCCTCTCTTGGAACATGTTTCGGCTTGAACTGCTTCAAAATATGTAGTAAATTTGTGACTTTAGGGGTTGTGTAATTGATCAGTTTCTCCTTAAACGTAAGGTCTTTGAAAAAGTGTTCGCAGTAAATTCGAACCTGGACAAAAGTGGATGAGACTAAAGAGAGCAAAAGAAAATGCCTTTCGTAAGCGGTTTTAATTTTCAATTTCTCAATTTGAATGATAAAGTGGAGGGCTGCTTTTTCAGCTGTCATCGGACCGAGGTCGATAAGAATGTCTAGAAAGTCGTGGAGCAGTTCCAGGGGCTGAATCTTTGGGTCTGGCACATTTTTCCACTCGTCAATAAACTCATCACTATAAATCTCCGACGGATCGAACCGGTGCTCTTTGAGGAACGTAATCTTGGTCAAAACTAGCTCTATGATTATTAGAGTCAGCTGGTCTATCTCGGGCAATCCGCTCTGGACCAGAAATTCACTCGGCCTCGTGCAAAATCGCAAAACATTTAAAATGTCGCTTGCGGTTTCTATTTTGGAATGGAGACACTTTTCCAGGTACTTGAGCTTTGCTTCCAGTTGACTAGATGGACACGAGGAGCCGTGAATCGGTTCGGACAGGCCCAGTATTTTCGGTTTCCGCTTGGCGGAATTGTAAAAACTCGAAATGATTGTCTCCAAATCAGACTTGCCAATTTGCAAGTGGCAATTTTCGATGACAATCAAGTTCACCTTTTCCAAGGAGATGACTTGCTGTTCCAGGAATTTTAAAATGGTCCCACTTTCGGCTACAATTACTTGGCTATCCTGAATTAACTCCTTCCATTTCTGCTTGTCGTCGTCGTAGTGGATGTCTCTCAGATCGACCGCGCTCACCTTGAGGTCAGTCAGGTGGTCAATCAGCGCCAAAGACGACTCCTCCAATTCTTCACCCTCACTCGGAATGAACAGCGTTTTTCTCCGCCTTCCCTCATCACAGACACGAAGGTCTGTGGCAATTTCATTGATCAGCTTAAGCGTAATGAACTCCTTGGACGACTGGCTCTCCAGGCACTGAAGGGATAAAAATTCAAGAAAAATTACAATTTGATTTTTGTAAGTTATACAAACTCACGATTATGATATTTCGTTCATAGGACGCTGCCAGGAGCTCCACTTCAAAGTCCCGAGGAGAGAAATCGGCATTTTGCATCATTGTTCACATTATAACCCGCAATTTTACGATTAAATTTTTGTCCGCTTAAACATAAAAAAATGGTTATTATTATTATTTACTATTTCCTAGCAAGTAACGCCGCTGGTTATTAACTACGAAAACAATCTGGTTACAGTAGAAAATCTTTATAACGATAATATATGGTTGAAGGAATTTAAAAAATTGAAAATACGGAATAATTTTGGAATTTAAGTTATATTCCAGCTCAGCAAAAATGTATTTACGTTTGTTCCTTGTAAACAATAAAATAAAATTAATAATTTTAGTGCTAACATAAGTGGAGTACAAAAAAGATATGGTCATTAGAAAAAATCCATTGGTTGAGGATGAGACTCCCCCATGTGCAATATAGGAATATTAAAGGGAAATTTTATTTTATTAGGACAACATTAACAACATACAGTTGTATTTTAGAATTCAATTTGAATATTTCAATATTATAATTCGTTTTTACAAGATGAATTTTTAAAATTTAAAATATGCTTATCAATTATATAGAACTTAAATAGGTTGTTTAATTTTTAACTTATTTATTTTTAATTAATTAAGTCCCTTTAGAACAAAATACAGTCTCACGATCATTCAAAGTTTCGATAATTCGAGGTATTTTAAGGGTGCCTTTAAGGTTCGAATTATCGACAGCCGACTGTATATAATTATGTGAATTTGTAATTGTAAGGAAAATACACTGTCATTGAAGAAAATAAATTACTCCTTATTTTATTAGATTGTGATGTAAAAGCGGTTAGCGGTCAAAATTTAATGTTTTCAAGTTATTGGGTTAAATGTGGAAGTTTTAAAAATTCGGATCTCTCGTTTTGGTTTCAACTATATTTTCTCTTTCTACCCCAACCAAAATGTTTCCGTTAACGAGTAGAATTTAATAATTCAAAAATTGTTCAAAAACCGGTCATTTTGAAAAACAAACTATACTTTTCACTGAAACGACACGACAATAATAATATTATTATTATTCGAAGAATAAGAAACTGTGGTCGTCTTGTTTTAGTTTCTTTTAAATTTTTTAAAAATTATAATTAAATTAAAGGAGAACTGTTACTGTATTGATTTTTGTATTATTGTTTCCGAAAAAGTGCTACGTGATGAAAAAAATTAAAGAGATTTAAAAAAATAATGAAAAAATGAACAACGCGATCAAAACAAAAACTGAAAAGTGATCTCTCTTTTACAAAAGTTGGATAAATGTAGTGAATTGTGTTTTTATCAGGTGTGATTAAGGTGATTTCATCCACAATGGGCTGGAAGCGGGTGGACGAGAAGAGCATTCTTGGAATTGGTAGGTTTTAGCGAGAATTTACGATCTTGAATGATGACCAACTGGGAGCAGCACAACAACAACAATTCTACGCGTTGTGTTTGTTTAATTCATTGATCATCAAACAGATGAATGATAGATCATTTAATGGAATATCGATAATAGTAGTTGGCTGTGAAAAAGTGCAATGATTATGGTTGGACAAAGTGATCTTTATGTAATAATAAAGGTGTTTGTGATCATGAAGAAAGAAAAAAAAACGAGTTAAAAGTGGTTCTGTGTGTGTGCGTTTGGATGATAAATTCCGATGAGTAATAATTGTAAAGGTGACCAACTACAGTAAAGTGTTATCGCACAAGCCTTTAATTGAAGTGACAGCAAGCAATCTATTGTCGCCAATATCGGTTTCGACAATGAATTCGACCCCTTTAATAAACATTTCTCCATTTTTCAAGTGAAATGTTCCAAATCTCTAATTGTTTTTTCGTGTTAATTAAATTTAGCTCTTGCGATCGTAACATGATCATTATCAATGTAACATACCATATATCATCGCTAGGAAAAGATTTGCCAACTGCGATTTGCACAATTTTTGTGGGTTTCTGTGCAACTATTTTGTGTCACGGTTTTTCTTGGAAACGATCGTGGTCGTAGATTTCTCGTTTGTTGTACAACATCATAGCATGATGTTTATTTGGGGTTTTATTTTCATAAAATCTTAAGTAACCAAAGTATCTCTTTTGTACCGTATTTTCGAAAATTTACATAAATAATAAATCAAATGCGTTCTGACGATCACTTTTCCCTTTGACGATCATTGTTTATTTTTTTAAAAGAAATATTCTAGGAATTTCAGTTTCACTTCCTTATGTCTTTGTATTTCACTTCACCTGACGATCAGTTTTTTTTAAAAAATAATCATTCTGTTCTCATATCTTAACATTCGATTGATAAGATAACTAATTTTCGTTCGCGAAAAAGATAAGTGCAATATTGCTTACATGTTTTCTTATCTGTCCAGCAGGGTGACAGGTTCTGTTTTGAGTAAAACGATCAAATTTTTTTTTCTTCATGCAATTAACTACTAAGATTGTTTTAAGTTTTGTTATTTTCTCACAATTTGTAGGTAATTATAAGTTATGCATACTTCTAAGATGTAACAATCGAGCCATTATTATTTGGTGACTTGGCCAAAGTTTGCCGAAATTAAATTTGCACAACCAAGCAATTGAAGGCTGATGCGCGACTTTTGACAAAAAAGGCGACAAATGTTGCCAAAGTGTTTGTTCAAATTGAGGTTGTTCGTAGCAATCTTTTGGAAATTGTCTTGTAATTGGAAAAGATTGGGGAGTTTCTAAACACAATAATAGGAAATGATTACCGATTTGGAAATTTCAATTCTTTTTGTTTGGAACTGTTTTGTCACGTGTTTATAACGGTATTGTAAAATGTTATTAAGAAAATTATCTTATTATAGGGCGTTAAACTTTTATTATGTAAACCGAGATAGATTTTTCTTTCTCCAGAGTTTTGTATTACAGTTATTTAATTGACAAGGTCGATAAGCGATGCATTATTACACCAGGATATGTTTAATAAGGGTTATTGGCGTAGTTTTATATAAAACCTTTTGCAGTTTTTAAAAACAAATACCAAAATTTAATTCTCGGTTTTATTCCAATACATTTATAAATCTATACTTGGCTTTTTTAGTCAGAAACATACTTATTTTAATGCACGATATTTGTTTTTGGTTTATGATATTCAAGTTAGAAATCGGTTAATAATTCAAAACAAAAAACAGCATATATTTTTTTAATACTCAGTTATAGAGGTGAAACTTTATATTAATAATAAAGCACTAGTGCGTTAAAGACGTCAAAAAGTATTCGTAAACTTTGTTCCACTAAAAATACAATACATGAAATAGTTATTGTTATTAAATTGCTGAAAAGTCCAATTTCAATACAAAGTTGAACAATATTTTACATTCTGAGCAAAAATAATAGCAAAAAATCGCAATCAAAATGTACCATCTAGTAATCATTGGAAATGACAATCATATATATTAATCAAAATTTAATGAAGCATCCCTTTGACAATTATGTCATTTTCACTTTTACTTTGAAAATAAGTGATTCTTCTTCCAAAAAGAGTGTTGAAATGAAATTATTACAGCATTCAGTGGTGCAAAGTGACGTATTTCGTGCTTACTTTGACGATTGAAATGTTAATATTACACCTTCGAATAATGTAAAACAAATTCTGAACTATTTCTTTGTTCGAAAGTTTTGTATTTTATCACAAAATTTTTGTTTTATTATTTAAATTGTTTAACAACAATATTTTATATTTACGTAAAGTTAAAAAAAAGGGTATTTCCTAATATTTAAAATTAAGTAGATTAAGATAAGATTTTAAAAACATGCTGCACTTCCTTATTATAATCAGTTCCGGTAATTTTACTAGATCGTCCAGAGATTATTAAAGTTGGAGTATTTCAGGGTGCCTTTTGCACCGGATATGCAAAAAATTCTCAAACCATAGAATAGAAACAAATATTTGTCACAAGTTGAGTCATTATATTGCGAATTCTTTAAATGGCGGACAATTAGCTGTCAAAGTTATTCAATTGATATGAGAATAAATTTGGGGGATTATTAATATTATTGGAAAGTAACTTTCTGTTTTATTTTAAGCGGAGTAGATGTATTGGGTTTCATTTAAAATGTAATGAATTCCACTGCAGATTCTTGATTAATTTGTATAACTCGACAATTTTATAAGTTGAAATTTGCATTACTCACCGAAATAATTTTTGCACTTTGAATGGGGAGTCGATTTAAACAATCAGATTTGCAATTATTGTTGTTTTACTGTCAATTGTGCAGCATATTCTGACTAAAGCTAGTTTATTTTTAATTCCAAAGCCCCCCCACTCTAGTTTTGTTTAAATATTCCGATAAAATGAATGAATCATTTCTGAGACGAGTTTTTGCTGTTATCGTAGACGCTACTAAACCACTTTTCCTTAAGAATTATATAAAAAAAAATACTCGTGCCTGAACAGCATCAAAAACTATCTAATCGACTATTGAATTTGGAGTTTTTTCCCGTTTTATTGTGGGATTTTTATTTCAGTTTGATATAAATGGCCTCTAGGTTCTAGAGACGCACCACCCGCGACAAAAGTCGTGTTTTTGAACGCATCAAATGGATGGCAATTAAGATTAAAGTGAGAGCAGGCGTACGAGTCATTGCTTGTTCACTGTGCCCTATGACATTGATTTGTTCAATTATAATTTATTACTATAATAGCCTGTTCTTTTTTCGAGTAGGTTCTTGTTCTCAGATTGTAACTAAAACATTTTACAGGAATCTATTTCGAAAGAGTTTTTTTTATACACTCCATTTCACTTGTTTAAGGA
>JXOV01041123.1:0-11131 GCA_001014945.1 Clogmia albipunctata
ACTATACAAAATTGTATAAAATATTTTAACAAGATAGTACTCTTTTCGACGAGTTGGTTCTGTTAACCAACCAAAGTGCTATAAATTGATCAATAAAAACTGAAAACAAAATAATGAAAAGCTGAGCTAACTTTCCCTATTCAAGAAAATTAATATTTATGTAATATTATATATATTTAATAATCATTTAATGATCATATTAAAAAATTAATTGATTTTTTATTACAAATATCATTAGCACTGTTCAAATTGAGTCTGGGCTGATCTGTATTAATTTTTGGCATTTCCAAGTTATATTTTGACTGCCATAGAAATTAGAGGTTTAGAATAAAATTTTTGTTAAAATTCAAATTTAAGTTCACTAGAAAATATGGAAACTATCGTATCTGATTTCGGACAAATATCAAAGATCTTTTATATGCGAGATAAGATAAGAATGCAATTTGCAAATCAAATTAATTTTTGAAGGATCCGTGTTTTTTAAACGATAGGTCAAATTCATCACTCTGTGTTCTTTTTGATAATGAAACTCAGATTTTGAAATTTCCAATCAAAAACACTTAGTATAGTATTTAACGGAATTGGTCAAATTAGTATTACCAGATTTTTTCAGACTTTCGATTCCTGGGCCCTGTGTTAAATTACAAGTTTAAAAACTTTTTTGTGCAATTCTGTATCGAAAAGTAGAAATAGTTGAAATATTTTCCGTTGAGAATGTATTACGAGCACTAGACAATTTGATTGAAAAAGATCCGGTCAATGCGAATCGACCACGGTTAGAACCCATCCATGCCCTTTAAGAAGGCAGTCGAGTGCGGTGCAACTAGACCAAAGCCGAATATTACCAAATTTATCTTTTTGGAATCGGTATCATCATTGTAATCCATGAGAATCTTTGAAAATCTTGTATCAAAATAATGGCTGTTCAATGTGAATTGAAAATATACTTATTTAAAGACTATTTTACCCAATTTGGTTAATTGTGTCCTTTGAATTTGTGATTTTTTAAAAATTTTAAATTCTTATTCTACGAGTTAATCATTAAAACACATTTAGTTCACGAAATCATAAAAAAATGAAAGAATTTTTATGTTAAATAATTTCAAATTTCCAAAAATTTGATCTTAGTTTTAATCGTTTTGAAAACTGCAGTACATCAGATGAATTGGAATGAGACCAGGTTTTGATTCTATCAATTACTCGGAATTCTATAAACAAATTTGCAGGGAGAACAGAACGTAATCAATTTGCAAATACTTTGATATTACGCATTATGGCTTCCGTAATTTGAACTTTTCCCGACAAAGTCTTGTGCAATAAAATTGAATGAGAATCGAGAATTCAATATACGGAAACCGCAAAATGGCAATGTAAAATTCGAAAGAGTTGGGTAATAGAAGCCATTTGTTTGATTAAAGCAGACTTTACAGATGCATCATCGTGGTACCAAGATTGGAGGAATTGACCGTTGACCAGATAAACACGAGCTAGGTGCCTAAAACGAAGTGCGAATTTATTGCGAACATAAAAATACCGAGTCTCCTTTGCGGCTGGCCTAAAATTACTGACACCTTCTTTGATGCATGGCCAGGTGAGTTTCGATAAAGAGTAAAGACCAAACTGTTGGTGTGAAGAGAATTCCATTGAAAAGTGAACGTTTCGAATCTGTGTTAGTCTGGGACAGTCACATTTATTAATGGTGAAACGTTAATTTGAATTCTAAATATTATGGATAAATGAATTTTTATAAGAAATAATTATAAAGAGAAGTATTGGCAGTTTATTGAACTTATCAAATATTTAGATATATATTTTTAATTTCCGAAGGGATTTTGAAGATATAAAAATAAGGTTTATAGACCTGAATTCAATTTCAATTGTATTAAAAAAAAGAACGGTTTCCATTGTTTGTATCCTATGTATTTCTTTTTTTCTCTAGTAAATTAAATGAGCTCGCCGTCTCGACTTCCTGACTTCCGTTTTATGTAAAGACGGAAGTCGGGACGGGGGGCTTCAAATAACACATAACGATCAAATCAATAAAAAATGCTTCTTGATATTACGTTGCAAAAACAAAAATTTAGTGTTATTTCGTTATATGAAATAATTTCTACTGATATTTTACTCCCGGTTGGACAACGCATGATCTTACAATTCCAATCCTATCCTCAAAATAACCAACTGAAACCTGTAGTAACAGAGTGAATCTTTTATAAAAAATAAATAAAATAAACTATTCCCACAACATTCACGGCGGAACTAGGGGTAGTCTCAACCAATACCAACGGGTGTTAGACTTTACGTGTCTGTTTGTTTTTCAGTCTATTAGTAGTCAGTTAATAGCACCTAGACCGGTTGTAAATGGATCCAGTCAATCCGCCCATTTTATTTATTTGTTTGCGCCATTACTTATTTTTATAATTCTCTATGAATATTATTTCGCAATGTTATTGATATACACAAATGGAAACTTTTTCGAAAAATATCCACCCGGGATTTGATCCCACGATCTCGAGGAGGACGTAAAGGATGCTAACCGCTAGGACACAGAGACCCTGCAAAACATAGACCCACAAGTGGACGAATGGGGGAGAAAGGTCTTAGTAGGGAGGTTCGTAATTGACGTCGTAAGACCAATAACTGATTATAGTGAATCTACTTGTATGATTATGTGTTATAGCTTCCTAGTGTGGAGCAAATACTTAACCCAACATAGCATAGCATGATATTTTATCATTAAATGACATTATTTTTTCTTCTGTTAAATATATTTTTCCAAAATAGATTTTAACGATTTTGTTACAAAATTCAAAATTATAAAATCTATCTAAGATAATTTTTTTGAATTTTAAATTGTTTTACGGAAGGGTAAAGTGCGTCGCACAACTACAAGTTAATTTTATGATGATTTCCAAAAATGTTTTCATTTCTTCATTATCCAATATGAAAAATAGTCTGGCTTATTTGCTACAAAACTAAAGACATAGTTATTCAACTACGACTTAATGATTCACCCAATATTTGCATATGACATCTCTGGGAAGATCTGCGTTTGAGTGCTGGTGTGCGAATCAAGAGTCTTTATCCGTTCCATATGTGATTTTATCCGATCCAAAGCTCGATCGCTGTTATTGTTTACGATGATGTCGGTCTTTCGATAACACGAAAGCACACGCTCTGTCCATGTGTGTTTTTGGCTGCTGCTGGTGAGGAGTAGGAGGAGGTGGAGTGGAGACGCGGCGCTGCGACAAAAAGATGACAAACAGTGATCTGCGAAGATCTTCCTGTCCTCCAGTCTAAATTTGTGAGTGGCAATGTTCGGTTCGGAGTTTAATTTTAGTGCGTTGATAACGGTATTTTGTAATTCTGAACATTACGTTTTTTAAGTTATTAATTAGATTTTAGTGACAATTAGTGGAAATATTAAAGTAAAGAACATTATAAAAATTAAAATTATATTTAAGATCAAATAAATCATATGGATTTGTTGTTGGAAAGATCCCCAAGAGTTTTATTGGTATATCTTAAGAGAAATATTATTTTGGCAAGTCTGTTAAGTTTTGAAAGAGATTTATATATCCTTTAAGATAGTTTGTTGTGGCATTAATATTCCAGTTTATAGCTGGAACGCTCCTTGATTTCAAAACCCGTCCCCAAAGCGGGTATTGGATTTTCCCAATTAGATATTTTTTAAAGTTTTAGTCCGTACAAAACTTGAATGCATATCTATTGGAATTTAAATTCAGAGACACACGTTTCAATAAATATTGTGAATGAAAGAAATTCTGCGGAAAAGAATCCAGTATTTTTTGATAAATTGTTATAAATAAACAGATAACCTTTTAAATTTATTGCCATCAAATTGGCAATATTGAAAGAATTAAGAATAAAAGTTAATTATGAGGTAGAAATTGATAATGAAATAGAAACTTAGAGTTTTAAGAATCTTATGATCAAATCTGTTGATAGTTCATCTTATTTTTTGCCAGTTTTCCTTCTAATGTTGCCTCCAATTTAGCATAAACTAGTTTTCTGTGATACAGATCGTTGAATACCGGTCAACGTGGCCATTAAATGAATCACTCCGCTGGCACTTTTAAGAGATCATCTAATCAGAATGCTGAGAAATTCTCTGGCCAGCAAAAGCCAAAGTCCGGTTGGGGAGCTGCAGCATGTCCATTCATGAGCAGACACATGCACGGTTATTTACGATGGTGTTTAATCTTTGCCGAAATTAGCAATGTAAATATACCATAAAAGCTCTTGAGGATTCTTCACTTGTTTCGGTTGTGGGTATCAAAGTGTGTTTTTTTACTCGTATTTATTTATAAATGTTGTCTGATCTGTTCGATTGGCTCTCTTCTTTCGAATAAGAAGAAGCAGCTGAGGAGATGCTGGGCCAGATAAAAAGTGAAATCCCGTATTGATAAATCAAAATATAAAATACTCGAAAGATAAATAAATAATAACCGTTGACAATTTTGTAAGAGGAACACGAGAAAAAAACTTGGGAAATTGATTTTTTTTTTCGGTACAACGCAAAAGATCACAAAGTGTTTGTGTGCTTAAAAGCTAGTGACAAGGTCTGTGATATTTTTAAGCGGAAGTGGATACGAGATTCCGGGTCAAGGAACGTATAAAGCAGAAGGTGTTTAAGGGATATCAGTGTTTAGAGTCCACCTGAATGTCCGCACAATGAGGATACAGAATTTATTATTAATAGGTGAGTGGCGAAAAATTGTAATTTAAAAAACTTTTATTCGATTGAGCTTTTCTCGTTAAAACTGTTTAAATAATTTCCAATAGCGAAACCAACTATGAGGATGTAAAAAATGTTATTAAAAATCCCGGAAAGTTTGTTTGTATTTTACGTAGAAACTTTTATGGGAACTCAAACAAGAGCTTTGTACATCGAGAGGATGGATATAGAGTCCTGGGACGGAGAGGTGGATGTAAAAGCTGTTTTTGCACTTTAGTTCTCGGCAGCACAGCACAAAATTGCAACATTTGCATTTTTAATCGTCAAACATGGTCGCTAACACACGCTCATATTTTTATTTTTAAATATTCCATCGATTTTTCATAAATACCATCGTTCGTTGACTTAATCTCCGTGAATATTCCTCTGTAGTCATCTTCTCACTCTCTTGAGCTTCTGCTGCTGCTGCTCTTGACTTCTTGAAAAAGTGCTGCGGGTGACTCGAGAAGAAAATAATAAAATAGTAGTGGTTGAATGGAGATTGAGGTGGAGGTGGATGAGGAGAATGAGGAGAGAAGGAAGTGACGATGGTGGTGGGACTGGTTGTCTGAACAAGGATCTTGATTCTCTCGAAGCAACCAGCTCGTGATGGCTGATAACGTTGCAAAAAATCTGGTTGATAAAGTGTAGGTGATTTGGCAGATTTTCAGCATACGAATCGTCGACAATGGAAATTTCAAAATCGCACATTAAAAGTTTTATTATTAATTTACCTGCCATTCTCAGTTGATTGGAATTCACTTTCACGGACCCAAACTCCGCTCCGGTCCGGGGACCAACCACCAGACGATTCTAAATGTCTCCTATTAATATTGTCTTTTGGCATAATAAATAATTCAACAGATTAAAGACCAGGCCAGCAGCAAAAACCTCAGTTTAGCAGATGATGCACCTGCTCAAAGATGAGCAGATTAATTTCTATTCACGTGTCTGAGAATGTTACTAAATACAAAAAACACAGAGCTTTTGATGCTGGATTTCAATTAATGTTGGTTCAGCCACGCGCTTCCCAAATACAAAGTATTCAACGGGCGGTTATGGATGTTAAAAATGCATGACGATAAATTATTAGCAACAAGTAATAACGACAACAGACACACAGTCTGTTTTACAAGAACACATCCTTAATATATTTTAATAATACATTATAATTTTTTAGATAAATATTTAATCAAAAGATGCCCATGATCTTTATTGGCGTCATAAATTATTCAGTATTTTATTGTGATTAAATATTTGAAATATGTAACATTTGAATAATTTTGCATGTGCTCTGCATTTTTAAACATGAAACATTGAACTTCTCCAAACTGTTTTAAAATATTGGTTTTAACTGATTAGGGTTTTATAATACAATAAAAGCTTATTGCATATTAAATTTTTTTTTATATCTGTATTAAATATTTAATAGTATTTTTGTATCATCTTATGTTTTAAATGACTTTTTATGTGTTCTTCTACGATCTTAAAAAATCACCTTTCAATCCTGTAAACAATATGGGGATCGAACCCATGGCTTCCGAAAAGGCAGCCGGATGCGTTACCATCGGCTATGAGACAGGTTTTTGTATTTAAATACTTTTGAAAATTCCTAACTTTCCTCAAATATTAATCTCCATCAAATGAACTGGTTAACTGTGGCAGAGAATGGTTCTCCATCTCATAAAAAAGTACACACAACCAGTTTTCAAATGTAAAACAATATTGAAAAATTGGCAATCAGCTAATCACTCAGTTCGACTGACGATGATTAACGAAACATAGACAAAGCTTACTTTGAAAATGCCCAATGTTCGTCTGTTAAAATGAAAAGGAAAAAAATGGATTGAAAGACATATTGAAATTTCCAGCTTTTGTGTGATCGATCCTTTTGAATTTGACTTGTAATTTTTTGGTCATAAAATAATAATCAAAAATTATCAGCCACATTTTACATAATTTTTAGGATTTATCGAAACTGTTAAAAATAAATAGTATCTATAATTGAAATTGTTGAATCTATCAAAACTATTATATCATATAGGAGTATTTATTTATTTTTTTAAATTGTATTAACGCAAAAGAGAGAGGAAATTATCTGAATCGTGGAATATATTAGGGACACGATTCAGATTGGTAAATTGTTTGAGAGGTGAAAGTGACTGATTTAATCTTTCTGTCTACTATTAAAATAATAAAAGAAGCATAAACAATAAGTATTATAATCTTGCGAAACAGAAGTTAACCAAAAAACTACCATTAGTTAAAGTATAAATACCTTACTAGCTATCTATCCACAACTAACCCTAAACCCTTTTCTTATACTGTGTTTGCCCTATACTGCCCTCGTGAGCGGTGAAGAATGACGGATCGATGACTTATATAACTAATCCACCTTCTTTATTAGAAAAGTAATTAGGGACAACACTTACATAAGGAGGAGGAATAAATTTGGAAAAATAAGCTTAATTGAAATACAATAAAACACTTTTATATAAAAAGAAGTACTTACAAAACAATCTAGCTAAATTCAAAAGGAACTTAGTGTTTCGGTAAATTATACTCATGAATACACGTTTCATTGTTAGTGTGTTAAATAAATTTTATTGATGTACAAAAGGAAGAGTTCAGAAGTTTATTTTTATAAGATGTAATTAGCAACCCCTCGCTATCTTAACGAATAAACTGTAAAGACTGTGGATTATTGCACCTTATGGCGAGGAGTTGGCGCGAGGCACAGTTGGACAAAACGAGAATGCGATTGCGAAAGAAAGAGGCGCACAAATCATCGATTATGCTAATTTTGTAATGCCAGGTTATTTTTGAATTCATTTTGGGCCACGTCATCGTAAATAATTATTTATTGTTCAAATTTATTTACAAATAGTTTTTGAGCAGAAACCAAAGATATTTAAATTTTGAAATGAAGACGTCCACCCGCATTTAAATTGCTTTTTGATCAAGGTTAATGTCAATTTGGCTCAATTTGTAGGCCATCGATAAATATTAGTTAGTTTAGTAGGTGTTCATTATATTAATATAGTGATGAATATGATTAATTATCAAGTAATTGACATTTGATGCATCCCACATCAAAAAGGAGTATTAATTATATCCGCATTCATTTTCTGTAAAGATCTTTAATATTTGATTTATTTTTAAGATTTGATTAAATGTTAAATTATTATTTAAGCTCTTCCTATAAAAAGAATAATATTTTATATTTGAATTTATATAGAATAATGTTTAAATATGCCAATTCAGCAAATTGAATCATCAGATTGAAAACTAATATTAGGTTTATGTCACTACCGGAAGCTGGTTGACACGTAATTAAACAAGAATGTCTAAACTAAGTCTTGTATTTATCATTAAATGACGAGTTTTTTTTATTTGGAAATAATTTGTGCTTATAGACATTAAATTATAGTCCTAGAATAATTTAATGGCATAATTGATTTTTAAAAGTTTGCTTTTCGACACTGATTTGAGTTTTGTAATGTGTCACTTTTGAATTAATGAAAATTTTGTCACTTTTCACTAGTTCGAAAAGTAATAATCTACTAACAAAAGAAGAATGTCAAAATTCAGACTCTATTTTGTTTCTTAATCCCACATTTTATTAATCCCGATCGTGCCATGTGACCGAAAATCATTATTTGAATTAGTATTTTATGTGTTTTAAGAGGATTGCAACTAAATTTTCAGCATAAACCAATTTTGAAAATTAGCATTACAACTTGTATTTCAAACATATTTCCTAATTATAAAACAGTTGATTTTACACTCTTGTGAAACAAATCTAACGTCGAAAATTTGGCGTTTTTATTGATGAGAATTTCGAAACGTATAATTTTTTGCTAGTAAAGTTTGTGCTATTTTTTCTTTAGTCACAGAAGGAGTTCATAATCTACGAATTGACTTGTCAAAATGTCAAAATTTAGATTCCATTTTTGGCACAAAAGTTACATTTTTATCATCCAGGTCGGATGTGAAATATTTTTAAAATCTTTTAATAAAATTTTTTTTATAAATTACCTTAAACAAACTAGGTACTGCAAATTTATGGAATTCTGGGATAAAAAATTCATTTTTTAACGAGAAATATTGGAGAAATATTTAAAAGATATTTTTATAGATTTTGTAATAGAATTGAAAAAATGTTTATATTTTAGTAACCAATAGTTCCCCATAAAGTTCTTCATAATTACATACACTTTAGTTATACATTATTCATTACTCGCAGCCAATCACAAATGGTTTGAATACACAACTACTAAAAATTTATATTTTAGATCTTAGTAGGAAAATATATTATGACATTTATCATGCCTCTACAATAAAGTAGACTTTGATTTATTAATCAATTTGAAATTTTTCCCATTAAATGACAAAAAGGAAAGTTTTCCATAAGTGTTGTTTCGGGCTTTAACATGTAGTTCAAGTGATTAGTACAAATAGGTTAGTGATAAATCGAAAAATTGAAACGGAAAGTTCTATTCGTTTTCCTTAATTGCGTGTTTTAGACTTCAATGTAGTGCCGGGATGTCTTCTTATNCAAAAAGGAAAGTTTTCCATAAGTGTTGTTTCGGGCTTTAACATGTAGTTCAAGTGATTAGTACAAATAGGTTAGTGATAAATCGAAAAATTGAAACGGAAAGTTCTATTCGTTTTCCTTAATTGCGTGTTTTAGACTTCAATGTAGTGCCGGGATGTCTTCTTATTTCTGATTTCATATTTTGTGAATAAATAGTAAATTATATAAATTTTAAAAAGAACTGACTGAAAATAACTCTTAATTGACATCTCGTATCGTTTACAAAATATTTATATTTAATTCGTTATTTAGAATTAACTCGTGTTTTTTTCTTCATTTTACCACTGGTTGCTTAAATAACTATTAATGATTATATGTCAAAAATTGTGCTTTGTATAGAATTTAAAATTTTTGACTTACTTTTTTAAAATAATTTTTATTTGGGAAAAAATCACTCTTTAAAAAAATTGTTTAGAACTTATAGCTTTTCTGTTCTGCTTCGTCATGTAATTTGAGTTTTATTACCAGCTTACATATGTTAGCTTAATATTGATCTATATCCATATTTTAAAAGCTTAGTCTTTATTATCTCTTAAGGTCCGCTTTACAAATCATATGTGTTATCTTTATTATTCCTATATTTATTGCCACCATGAACTTGAATCCACGTCTAATAGATTAAATATTGTGAAGTTCATAAAATATCGAAGATTATGTTAGTTGGGCCACCTACTTTAAATGCACAAGCTCTGTCTCGCATCTTTAACAACCAAATTAAGAGGTCTGCCCACGAGAGCAGTCTTCGGATGCATTGACTTGCCTTGGGAAAGTGATACAATGAGCTCGTTATGAAATTCTGCATAAAAATGTCATATTTAGTTTACATCACATAAACTTGACAATCCCAAAATCAAAACAGATTTATTAAAGTGTTATTTTTTAAATCAATTGATTTTTTTAAATGGACACTCTAGAGTTATTTTATATAATCACCATCAAATAGTTTAATAATGAATTAATAATATTGGTTTACGCCTACAACTAAATTAAAATTGGTGGCAATTTTGTGATTGTTGCATCAAAATTGGGGAATTTCAATTAATTATTTGAATTATTTTGAGATATAATATAACCGTACCAAATATGCGATCCATCCCACATACAATATGATAATAGTCCATAACTGAATCGTCTACCAGCAAATCGATATCCATTTAATTGACCCAGTTTTAAATATTCCAATATCCGGATTTTCCCGATTTTTCGTCCAAATTCTACTAGTTTGATTAAATCCTATTGATAAACGAATTCTGGCAAAAATCTGATTTTGAACTTGAAACCGACATAAATGTGCAATTGGGTAAATAATCCGCGAACTCGTTTTTGTGGATTATGGACGAGTGGCCAATTTCATTGCAAATCCAGTCCGGTTCGTGCGGACTATTAAAAAAATCTATTTTTTCACGTTGTCCCGATTGGACAGTTTTTTTCTCCGATAAGCACTAAATCAAAGACTTTCTGTTATAATAAATTTCGCAATATGCTTCAATTCGGATCCGAAAACCAATTTATCTCCGCGATGGATATGACATCGGATGAAGATGTGGAGGCCAAACCTTGAATGATGACGCCCGCCCGCAATTAGACGAGACGACCAGAGCGAGCGACGCGGTTATTAATTGAGAAATAGAAAGTAAGCCATAAATTTACGCTATCAGATGGCGTTGTGGTGTCAACAGCAGCTCTAAAACAATTTTCACGTTTAAAAAGCGTTTTAGGCGTGTGTTAATTACTGGCGCCGAATTTTTTATTTGATTCGACGGATTTGTGGACGATGATTTCTCGTGTGCCATTGA
>JXOV01041129.1:0-12591 GCA_001014945.1 Clogmia albipunctata
AATTGGCGAGCTTATAGGACCACGGCCCAGGGCGGTACTATGACCTCAAGTTTATTGTTTCATTTATTATAGTTTGTTAAGTCTGTTCAATATTTAAAATTCGGAAACTACAAAAGACTCATTCAAAACAGCTGGCTTTTCACCCTAGTAGCACAAATAACTATTTCACACATTCTTACTAACTATTGAATAAAACGCATCTCTTAAAAGAGTAACAGTTATCTGTTTTAATATTAATACTGGTTTATATATAGGACTAGTATAAATAATAAGATTAAACTGTATTAGAATCAAAGATCTATTTTTAGAAAACGATCAAAATCTACCTATGGAAAGTGTAAAGTTCCATGTGGGACAACCTAATATTATTATAAGACTTTATTTGGGAGGAGGAATAAAAAACAACGGCATTATTTGTCTCTCATACAATGTGTTTCAGTTCTGCTGGAGATCTGGTTATTGATATTTATAAGAACGGGCCAGCAGAAGACAAGTGGATAAGAGAACAGATGATCGCGGTTCGTCGCTTAATGAGTTCTTTCGTTTTTTGTATCGTTTTTGCCGTCGCTCGGGGTCATTGATTCATTAATAATATTGTCTGCGGCTGATGACTGGTCTTGTGTCCAGCCGTAATTCCCCATATTAATCAAATGCCGTTGAGATTCACTTCCTATATGCAAATATTCAGTTTAAAATCGACTGTTAATTGGTCAACATTTGTCCAGTTTTCTGTTTTCTGTTCTGTCCCCAGCTGTTTTTCTTATGACAGATCATATTTTTGGTGGACAGTTCTCGACCTTAAATTAGACACGGGTCAATTATCGTTACAAGTTTATTAAGCTCGGCATTCTTTCGATGATCTAATTTGATTTGTAAAGAGATCGATCACGACTAAACAAGACGAATAATTGGACGAAATTGGGCCAAAGTGAGTTGTTGTGCCTTTGTTATTTCCTCCTCATCACAAGCATAATAAATGGGGTAAAGACTTTCATTGAACTGCCTCTCGTTCGACCTCTAATCACCACACTGGGATGCAGAGAGTGTCATAGAGAAGGAGCGACGCAATTTATCTGTGCCGTAATTCAATTACTTGTAAAGTGAAAAGAAAATTTGTCATTCCTCTTCTTCAATGACGGGCAGGCAGCAGCAGAAGAAAGGAGAGGAGAGAAAAGATTCAATTCACTTAATTATTGTTATTCGCTCATTGTAGTGCATTATGGGCTTTTATGTGAACGTAAAAAGCAAACAACGATCAATTTCAGTCCGAGAAATGTGAGCTGTTTGATCTTGATTGTTATTTGCCATACACCACTTGAAAAGGGAGAGGCCAGCCAGAAAGAAGAAAGACACACGACCGCAGAATTGTAATCGAGGCTTCTCAACCAGAATGCTAATTGCGCCTCTCTTCCGAATTTTGACACGATTTCGACGAAAATGCAGCCAAATTTCTGTGTTTTACTTTCTTCGATTGCGGAGACGATAAAGTCCAAGAGAATCTAGTTCAATGCAAAATTATCTGGAGGAATTTTGCACAGACATATCCTCAATTTTATTATCAGTAAAACCATTAAATATTCCAATTAAAGAAATGTTAATGACATTAATGACAAGAACTAATTATGATAAGCTCTGTGTAACATGATTTCTCGATTAAGATTGACTTCAACAGTGAGTTCAATGGCTCAATACTGGGAATTATTGAAAAGTTATTTATACAACTAGGTCGATATGACAAGGCATTATTAAACACTAAACAAATTAACATTAAAATATAAAAAATTAGCGTTTTTAAACATTATATTTAAAGTTTAGTTTCCCTGCCACATACTTTTGGAGTGATAAAGAAAGAATTATATTTATATCCCTCTCTTGCGCATAGTTTAAGTAGTCGTAATTCATAGAGAGGTCCGATATAGTTGTTATTTAATATTAAAAGTAGATTCATAATTAATTTTAAACCATCCGAAAATACAGTTAAATCATGCACACCGAAACTGACTTCCATATAAGTTTAAAGGATTTCTTTCACGACCGTTACACTTTAATAATAAAGGAAAAGCACTATGAAGTACTGCAAAGAATTCTTTAAACGTCTTTGACGGAACCAATTTAAGTGTATAAAATACAAATTTTATATTACCTAAATGGGTAAAATTTAAAAAATGATTTAGATTTGTGAATTTTAACAACTAAGTAGATCAAAATAAAAGACATGTAGTGCCAAACTGATGAAGTATTTTAATTAGATTCTTAATTCTTTGTATTCATCAATTTTCATAGAATTACAAGATTTTATTTTTAAACACACCGACATAAGAAAAACAATATTCATATAACTCTTCTAACTTAATACAAGCAATAGTTATTCAAAAAATAAGTTCGATATGTATGCCATTATAAAAAATTTAGATTTTAAATCACAAGCGTTGAGAATGTTTAAAGAAGACCTATTTTTCAATAATGGTTATTGATCGCCCTTTGCACAAGTCTTTTAGCATCATTAAAGATTATTTCCAATATGGTAAATCTTCTTTGAATTTCTGGAAATAAATAGTTATTTGTGCTACAAGGGTGTAAAGTCAACTGTTTTTTAACGAGTGAAACGAGTGTGAAACATTCGAGCCGAAGTCAAGTGTTTCATCCTTTCCGAGTTAAAAACAGGACTTTACACCCGAGCAGAACATAACATTTTTTGCACTCCACTCAAGAGCACTGAAATTTTTCCAATTTCGCTTTAAATTTCATTATTTTCAAGAAAAATTAAAATTTATCAAGTTTCACAAATGTTTCAAGTGAAATCTTAACTTGCAAAATTACCGTTAACGGTTGGAATTTATTTGCTTTAATTTCTGAAAAATAAATTTCTATTTAAAGCAATACAAGGCTATTAATATAATTTACTTACATTAAGCCGATTTATCTCTGATATTTACGTAAGGTAAATTCGAACAAAAATAACTAAATTATATGCAGATGTCTGTTGAAACGGTAAATATTAAAATTTTAAAACAGGAAACATTTATTAATTGGAAATATAGGCACGGTCCTATGGCGTAGCCGAGACAAATATTTTATGTAGTTTAAGGGCAACAATGGCGACCAAATTTTGACTTTGAAACCTTTTTGTTGGATTTTTATGACAAATTTCACTAGTGAAATAAAAATTCAAACTGAGTGCCATAAAATGAAACATTACGAAAATCAAATGCATATCGAAAAGCGTATGTTTCCATTCGGGAGTGCAAAAAATAAGTTTTGCTTTTCAAAACAAAAACTATCTAAAAATCTGTTAATTAGTCAGACATTGATTTATCTTTAAAAACATGAGATTCATATACAAAATAATAAATATTCAAACACAAAAGCCGGTTAATACGATGCAATAACTTTTTATTTTTGAATATATTCGATCATGGATGTCTAACTAATAATAAAATGCCACTAGTGTAATAAAATGACAAAACATATAATATTATTAAGTTAATATCATATTTATCAAACCAAAATAAATAAATCTGATTTTTAAAGCTATTTATTATTATTCTCAATTAAATACCATCCTAATGATCTGTATTAAATCATTCATTTACCACCATTATTTTTTATAGCCTTGGTGCTTATGCGAGTTCTATGAATAATATTCAAACACGTTGCAATCTGCAGGTGAAGTTGATGGACGCGATTAAATTCTTGACTAATCAGCCCTTGAATTATGAGGCAATAAAGCGGTAGTCATTATGGAGGATTAATCTGTTTATAAAAGCGTTATCACGGATTTTATTTATCGGGCTAGATGTGTTCTATTTGCAGAATGATAGTCACTTTCCGCAATGAATCGCCGGGGTCAGTAACCAGATGATGAAGTGCAGAGGATGATAGTGATAGAAAATTATAAGACAGCAGAGGTGTCGCTCCGAGTCTTCTATTCTTTGAAGTGAGCACAGAACTGAACTGTATCCGTTCGGAATCGTGTTGCTGCTTTAGATCGGAGAACAGAGCTGGCCCATTCAGAGACGGGAATGGGTGTTTTATTTAAAAGAGACCCAGAGACTATAAATATTGATTAGGTTTTACCGCTATTTCAATTTTAGTTTCGTTTCGAAGATGCACGAGCATCCGCAGTTAAACGATGTCTCTGTCTCTCTGTCCGAAAGCAATTTTCCGGGAACAAATTGATTTTTGCGATTCGTCTCGGAAGATCGCGGATTCTTAGAAGAATCACGGCAAATTGTTCTCTTCCAGTGAATCAAAAAAAAAATTAAATACACAATGTTTACAAGACTGAGAATCACCAGCGCTAATCCGCCACCATTTGTTGTTTTTTCTGGAGATTCCCTGCCAGAACAGTACAAAATCATGCGAGATCTGTGTTCACGGAATCCATTAATTAAACGGACAGGAAAAGTACTTTGATATTGTTGTCCGATGGACAGAACCAGATCAGAGCGCAGAGGAAAGTGTGTTAGCCATTTCTATAAAATCAGCCGCGATCGCTTGGATATCTGATGATCGGGAACTGGTTCCAATAGTTAGTCTTCATAGTTTATGGTATAGAGAGATTGGATTGGAGAGATGAGGAAAAGAATTCACCTTTCCTGGTTGAGAGAAATGTAGGTTCAATAAAGTCCTCCAAGCCCATAGTTGAACTATGGACAGAGAGATGGGGAGGAGGACTGGAGGAACGAGGCACGAGCAGAAGAAAAGTCGAGAAAGAAATTCAATATGTAATATTTCCCCATTTAAATTGAAAATCAGATTTTATTGTTTGTCGCGATCAGCAAGATAAAGCGCGATTCCAGTTTTACAATTCTATAGCCCGTGTATAATATTGTCATCTGTGGTCATGTTTGGAATTGTCAGAGCGGGAACGGACAAGAGTGACATCGAATAGAAAGTAATTGAAGAGTGATTTCCAATTGAAGTATTCGAGACTGGCGGGCATATAAAGATGATGATGATGATGATGTGACAGGGCGGTGATTGATTGGAGGCAATTGGCGGTGGTATCTCTGGACTCTCGGAACAACAGGAACGTATGGTTATTGGTTATGTGGAACAAATTGACCACGATCGCGCGAAAATTTGCATCCGTGACAAGAATGTCGTGGATAGTAAGTACGATCTATAGATCTTGGAAAGGCTTTGGACATGTTTCTCTCTCTCTTTGTACACATATTAAATTTAATGCTCAAACATGACAAAGAGACGGCAATATTGTGATTGGCTTTTTTCCTGGCCCAGATCTTAGAGAACGAACGACATGATCACGGTAACTATACCGTGGAAAGTTTTTCGTAACGCAAATTACTCAATCTATATGTACAGATATGATATATAATTTGCCAATTAATTGCCATTAATTATATTGAGCTTTTTCTGCTTTAATGGAATTTTACACCACTTTTTTAGTCCTTGAGCGTGGAAAGCATTTCTCCCAGCGTTAGAAATTACGGAGATGGGCGGGCGGTCTCTCGCTTAAAAAAGTGAGAATCTCCCGCTGATTGCGGTGATCGTCGCCCCAGCAATTGACTGACTGGAGTAAATGTTAACAATCTATTAATGAAACTAAAACCGAGGTTTATTACTGTTATTATTGCTGCTGGAGGAGAGAACCCATTAAAGCGGCGACGTAATTAAGTTCCGTAAAAGCTCCAGTCGCCCGTCGATCGTTCTTGGTTCTTCTTGTGTCTGGTCTGGATGGATGGATGGAGGAACAAAGACACTCCAACCAGAACTGGAGTATTTGCTTTATTATTATCAATTACAATGTTTTTACTAGCGATTAGGCAAAGTGTGCAGAAATAATAAAATGGTTCCCTGCTCAAGAACTATTTGCTAGATATCAGTTTTTTTTTGCAAAAACTAGTGATTGACGGGTGCCTCTAATTGGAGCAAAAACTGAAACACGCCTTTGTTCAATCAAATGTGAATTTCTAAGTCAATAGGTTACTGAAATCTGGGAACGGGGAATTGGCTCAAGAACCTGATTTGGCAATTTTGTGTCGATGTTCAGTCGAAAAGAAATATAATATTATCTCCAGCCAATCTTATGTCAACGAACTTTTTACAAGTCATGTCATCCATATCGAAAGAAAACACATGTTAATTTTTTGTTTAATTAATTCCCTGAATTGGCTGATGTTCTCTGGCCATATTTCCTGCTTTCTTGTGATGAGGGTAAGACCAGAAGAAGACAGTTGACAAATTGCCAAAGTGTTAATAATTCATAGCCCGCGCAAATTTATTAGCGATTTGCAAACAAAATGGACCAACTGTCCAAAAGACTGACAAGCTAATCATTTGATGGATAACTATTGGGATAGTAGTCCAAAAGAGACGTGCCAACATAAATCAACGTGGTAATTGTTGGAGGTGAAGTGAGGAGACGAGTGGAATGGAGAGGAGGACAGACGCGAAGGCTGAATTCTAAGAGTGACAAGACGTTTGCAGATTGAATCATCAAAAGACCGAATTTAATTTCTCCACTCGAATCGCATCGTTTGCCAAATACTCTCTATATACTTATACTCAATCGAATAAAGCATTTGCATACTCTGCTGGTTGTTGCTGGAGAATATTTCCGGCGGGCACATTGTTGTGGAGACGTTTAATTTCATTTTTAATCCGAGACCTTTGCAATTGTGGCGGATTTCATTTGAAATGTGAGAGATGATATGTGAGCGACGTTTTGCAATTGAATCGAGTCTGACTGGAGAGACTTGTTTTGTTGGGTAAAGCGGCGTGTGCGTCTCGTCTCTGAGTGGATGGACGTGGACGGACAGATCGCTGGCTTGTGGAAGAAAGTGCGCTGGAGGCTGTGTCACTATCATCAGCAGCAGCGACATAAGCCTCTGAAGGTCATTTCCTTTTCGATAAGTACACGTGCTCCAAATAACCCGCTCATGATTTACAAAATTTCCAATTGCAAATCCGCCAATTTATGAGCCTAATTTCACCTGAATTCTTTGCTCATTTCACTCGATTAGACACACAAATTTACATGTTTATGGTAAATTAGATGTATGTTCCACCGGATGAGGGTTCCATGATTAACAATATTATGTCTATTTTTTTGCCAAAATGTAAATTTATTAATTTGTTTAAGAGTTTTTGCCAAACGATTGTGGCCAGAGAAAAGACTTTTCCCAGTCGAATTTTTTAATTGATAAAAAATGATCTCTCCGAATATGAGTTATCGATTTTTAATATTAAGAAGACTCCCAGAAAAGACCAACATCATCACCTGGCTGCTATGATGATGGTACCATTAGAGTAAATAAATTAGTGTATACAGTTAGGAATGGCCAGCCAGGCTGCGAGAAGACAAGACAATATGTTCCCATATCTAATCAGCAGTGAAACTAAGTGCCTCGATCAAATCAAAATGGGGGAAACAGAGACACACAGCAGTGCTTAATTATAATCTGATCGATATAATTAGTTGTGAGGCTGGTGGAGAGGATTGGAGAAGAAGACGAAGGGAATTCTTCTGATTGCTCGCTCCGTTTTCTGACTGATCGTGTATCGCGCTCTGTCTCCGTTCTAACGATAAATTGTCACCGGCGGGGATCAGGTTTTCCACATGATCGCTCGCCTTCACTAGAAAACCAATTAAATGGTTTATTCGATCGTCCTAATATATATATATAGAAAATATAAATACACCGCAAAGTGCGCACAATGACTTCTAACTAAAGTTTATCGGCTCGGAGCAGGATCGAGAGCGAGAGATCAGGAATGAAAATAATATTACTTGTATATCTCTGCCATATTACCATTGCTGGGCAATTCATTAGCTATTTTATAGTGCAAGTTGTAAAAAGCACACACACACAACCTGAAATAGCCTTAAAGTGGACGACGGTGGAATTGAGTTTTAATCGGAAAAGGCTGCGTGATCTATTTAGACAGATTGGCGATCGATGATCGAGGAAATCAACGTCAATCCAAAAACTAGCTTCAGAATGAAAAATGATTAGGAATGGCTGTATGTACCATTTTAATGGATAAATCAAATAATTGACGCTTTTATTGCTTCATTGGTTAAACGTCTTAATTATTTGATGATCGCACCGCCGAGGATCGCCATAACACACAGAAGCGATGAAGTAGCGATGCTGCTGAGCACGGTTCAGTAATCGCGCCGTCATTATCGAAATCATTTCACTTAACCAGCTATGAACAAGAATCGGTTAATTTGCAATTATTTGAATAATAATAGACTCTGTGTGTGCACAAAAAATGGAGATATTGGAGAGAATGCTGGAGATTTTCGATTAAAACAATCAAACTAGGAAGTGCTGTGCGCTTAAACACAGCACTCGCTTGGCTCTTAACACGGCCACTTCTTAACCCATATATTCCTCCACTCTCCATGCCATCGCCTGGCATTAACAAATGGATGAATTACTTGAACAAGTCTCCTCTTTCTCTCTCTTATCGGAAATTTCTTCGTCTTCTTGGCGCTTCTGGGTAATGTGCCAAAGTGTGCATTAACATTGTTGTGCCGCTCCAACTTGTTCTTCGCTATAGGGCAATTATACTGAACGAATTCACTGTGAATAGCAAATTTACTACCTCACACACACACATAAAGCACACGCAGATTCTTCTAATTCTTCGGTGCGAATAATTGTATTAGCAATAAAAATTCAACTGGAATTACACAGGTTATAGATAATTTTAACTGTTTCAATTATTAAAATTGATCAAACTGTTTATTGTAATGGTAAGTGATTTGTACGATGAAATGACATTCGTACTCATCCACGCTTCTTCGCCGCTTCTTCCCCGCTCCTTATCTTTTACTGCGAAAATATGACGGCAATGGTTAAATGACATCTTATTCACAAATTTTCGACAAGAATCATGATAAAGATATTCTGCATTTTTTTAAAATAATAAAATTGTTGTTTTTACAACAAGATCGATAAGCGAATCATTATTAAACAATACGGTTCTTTCAGATCACGAGAGCAAAGTTTGATAAAAGACCCGTGTGCTCAAAAATGATTATCGACTGTGCTTTATACGAGAGATTGAATTTCTTTTAAATGATTGGTGAATTTGTACAATTACATTGAATTTCTTTATAAAATAAGGCTAAACTCTGTAGAAAGAACAACGTAAGGAAATAATAATATTAAAATCATATTTGTACACAAAACCAATACAAATGCAAGATGGCGAACGTCTCAATTTGGTAATTTCCAGACACAATACATTTAAAGCAGTTAGTTTAAAACAAAGTTTGAAAGAGAGGTTGAAAGAGAGTTTCAAACAAGGCAAGCTGTTCTTTTTTGTATGAATTTAGCTTGCTGCCTTTCTAGGTGGCGCGCCACAATTATGTGTTTTTCTACATAATAATGTCAATTTATGAAATATATTTGTGGTTTCAAAATACTGAAAGGTTTTACAAAATGTTTCAAAATATATTCCAATAAATGATATAATATTAAGAATTTCATTACAAAATTGACTTTTATATAATTTTATAATATTTTCTTACAACCATAGTTACCAGTGTTTTAAAAATTTCTTAAGATCACTAGTACTTTAAGGGCATCATTATAATATCATACAACCAAAGTGTTTATATGTAATTTTTGTATAGATTCTATATTAAGTTGGAAGTTGGAGTTAGAGAGAGGCTAGTGTTTTTATCAACAACTCGGCAAAGTCTTAAGAACCCTTTAGTCAAGCACAGTGAGAATGTAAGCTCGTTTTTGTTGTTGACGAATATTGCTTTATGTTTTTCTAAGGAATTGGAGTCGAACGCAATTTTCAGCCAGTCATAAACAAATAACAACATAATTTGTCCCAGAGGCGACGACATTTACGGTACTTTGCAATTTAATGAATTAATTCACTTTAGTCAAGTGCAAATGAGGGCTGCTTCACTTGAGAGCTGTTCTAGCTGCAGCACACATTTGACCATTAAATCCATACACCATCCAAGAAGTGACTTTGCCCATAAACGGATGCAATAAATAACGTGCTTAAGAGAGATGCAGAACTTTGCTAAACACACGATTTGTCTTGAATGGGTTTTAACTCGAGAATTTTGCACTATCTCCAGGTTTTGTGTTGTCTTACGTGCTTTCAATTAACAGAATCCGAATTTGTCTTAATTAATAGTTGTCGTGCCCAAAGGAATGACTGATCCATGGACAGAGAGAGAGACAGACCAGATTCGATTATAAAACTTAACGGTTTTGTGGCGTTTTATTTTGTTTATAAACGAATTTATACGATTAATATTCGTGAAGACAACAAAACTGAATTCCAGTCAGTGGCATCAGGAGAATAAATACTACTACTACACGATATATGTCTCTTCTGTTCTGATGTTGTGCTCTGTGTGGCAAGAATCTGACCCACAAAGATACCCGTCGTCTCTGGGCAGCAATTTGTCACCGAAAGGGTGGGGAAAGTGGTGGATGGATGACCGAGGAGGAGGAAGAAAGAGGAACAGGCGGAGATTTACAATTGCGGTTAATTTGTACAGTGCTGTTTGATGTTAATCCATACCGTCATCAGCTCGAATTGTCGCCACAGTTAGGAATGACAGGAACGCGACCACAATTATCGGCTTCCACATTTTTCCGCTGTTTGTTTTTTTTTTACAAAATCTGGTTTTCTGGCTTCAGCAACAAAACTAAATAAAAAAAAAACGCTCACACTGGTCACCCTTTCGGCTTTTCCTTATTCTGTTTCTTTCGCTCTCTTTTTTCGGTTCGCGAAGAAAACTGCCACAAAAAAGCGGTATTTAATTCAAGTCACTTAAAATTCCGATACTAATTAACTGGCGAATTAATGCAAATTTATTTACTCGTATCTTCACCAAAGGCCACGCACTCACAACTCTCAACAATCACAAAGTTCTTGGCTAGTTTGAAAATTTAACACTCTTCGCGGATTAACTGAACATGGTACAAGGTTTCCGCGCGGATCAGAGAAATTCTGCAATAATCCCAGGTTCGTTCTTTCTTTATTTTCTTTTTTTTTTAATAAGACGGAGCGAAGAGTCAATTCGAAAAACACACTCCCGAACAAATTGCGAATTTATTTATGGATGATAAAAAAACACTATGCTGGTTAATTGCCTTTCCACTGGTTTCTGTTCTGTTGTTGGCTCAATAAGTAGTTCTACTGGTTGTGCTGAATGCACAGACCGGCCTTTGGATGACTGTTGCGCGCGGCTCAAAGTCGAACGAAGAATGAAGTTTCATTGCCAAGGCTCAATGAATTTATACAGACGTTTTATAGTTTTGCCCCAAACACAACATCGAGTCAAGTCTTCCACACACACCGCACATTTCTCCGGAGCTCGCCGGAGAGCTGGCTCACACCTGAATCGGTCTTGTTGTGTATATGGTGAGGAGGTTTTACCTTATACCCATATGAATATAAATATATATAAGAGATGCTCCAAAGTCAAACACAGAAATTTTCATCTCTTCTGGAAATGGGTTGAATTGGCGGCGTGTTTCGTTTGGAGGAGGCATTCCTCCCACTTTCCCAGATGCATCTCTCTCCTCTCCGGTCGTCGTTCTTTCGCCCCGTCGTCGGTCGTGCATATGTGTAATGCAGAAACAAATGATAATTACTCGCTGCAACTATTTACGACAAGAAATTTTCACGTAATCTAATAATGAACCATCGCGCGCTCTCTGTCTCTTCACTCCTCCTCGCCTGTCTTTTATTTCATTCCAGTTCATATTCACTTTTTGCTCGACTTTTTGGATAGTTTTTGGTGCCTCCTGATATTTGCACAATGAACCCAGAATCTGGTGTATTTCTTCGCAGTGGCGTTAATTACAAGTAATTAAATTAATGCAGTGGCACGTCTGCAAAACCACGACATCTATGCAAATTCCATTGATGATTATTTAAATTGTGCAAATGGCAATCAAACGAAAAGAGGAGAACGTTGACAAGGATGTCGGACCAGCTTTCACGTGATTCCGTCACCGACGTGCAACAGATCCAAATTAGATTATCGGAGAATCCTATTTCATTTGACCGCAGGACAAATGCACTTAAACAATTAAACGTTGAATCTTTGGATTTAAACCGTTTTTGTGTCATTCGTTCTATATAAAGAGCTTCAAGTAGAGTTTCGTTGTGCTGAAGAATAATTGTACTTGATCAATAAGTAATTTAAAAAGATATGATGTAGATTTATAACTGAGATTTCAAAAAATTTTTCGAGTGTATATTTTAATAATATGGTTATCGAATATTATTAAAATGTTATTATATTATATAGTTTGATAAAATAATACATTGGACGCCGCTTATTAGGACCACGGTTAAAAGTATTATTGGGCCAAAATGGCTAGGAACGGATCGGCCGTATATAAGAACATTAAAAATTCATCGCTTAATGGAACCAAACCCATCGCTTTATAGAACCGTTCTGTGGCCTAGATCATTACTAAAAAGAGTTGCAAGACAAGTGCGAGTGACGACAACTCAGTCTTTTGTTTAATTTTATTCCCACTAATCTTGACCATGTGCCCTGCGCTTATTTAATCGACTGAAGCAGTGACAAAAGGAAAAATCGCAAAAAATCGTCTCCTCACA
>JXOV01041159.1:0-12775 GCA_001014945.1 Clogmia albipunctata
GGCGTTAATAAATATTATTATTATTATTTATGAATTAAAATAAAGTGATATTATCTATGGATGTAGTTTTCGACAACAACAAAAACTTAAGTCGAATTATTTAAAATTGTTTAAACCATTACATTGTCTAAGTAAAGCAACACAAACGAATAATTTTGAATTTGTTTTCCACATCATTATTGAGTCTATATTCGGTTTTCAGAAACCTTTATCTCGAACACATGATTTTACATGCGAATGGCAATATAGTTGATTAAATGAAATAAAGTTGAACTTGTTTTCAAGAATTCCCATAAATTTTCGCATTTCTTCTATTCTTAGAAGGGGGGACCCCTTTTCAGCAAAGGCAGTAACAGAAAATGTTGATGGCGAAATCGCGCTCGCTTTCGCAGAGGGTGGAATAGTTTATGACCGTTAGGGATAACAGGCATTTCCCATCCATTACCACGCGACATATTTGTACGCATATATTCGCTATCTAATGGCAAAAGCCATTCGCCGCCACCCCCGGCCATTTTGAAACCCTCCACCTCGCATATTCTTATGCTATTTCCAAACTGTCGCATGTTCATATACCATAGATACTTACACTTGTGGCTAATAGAGTAAGTATTCGATTTTTATTTTAATGACAATCTCAGATTGTATTAACTGTATTTGCAACATAATTCCAAAAAGACATAATAATTGGTATGGTAGGTTGGGTGCAGAACCCGCTCGGGGATTATAGCCCTTATTCATATATAAATATATGAATAACATCATTGTCGGTGGACGAGAACGTATCAACAGGTGTATGGTGGACAGCCTTAATAATAATAATTACTATTATGGATTGTACCCAATGGCACCTGCACTGCGACCTGATAGATCTACTGTGTATTTATCCGTGTATTAGGTTAGGAGATGCGCAACTTTCCTAGTGAAAATCATAATTTTCCGGATCGGAGTAGTTCTAATATCACTAGGTTCAAACACCCAGCGAGAAAAGACCTAACCTAAAGACCCAACGCTTTAAACACTGCGCTACCCCCGGCCCCAAAGAGACGTAACGAAATATATCAATTAAAGAAAATAATAAAAAGCACGGTTTTATAGCTCCAAAATCCTAAATAATAGGAGTCCTTATTCTATTAATGAAAATAAGCATATCTTTACTCTTCTTGATTAAAAATTGTTAGTAAAATTATCATCGTTTGGAAAATTCGGTGAATTTATTAATAAACCTCGCTCCCAAAACTTATTTATTTTCAATAAAATGCTTCGTACTTCCCTTCTACTAACGGATTCTACTGTACTTTCATTATGCCCAAAAGAATTATAATTCGATTTAACCAATCTAACATATTCTTTAAAATATAAATCGGAAGCGTGACCTTATTTAAATGGCGACGAGTGTATATAAATTCACAAACAGAGCCTGTGGTTTTCCACGACCCAACTGTCATTGTGCGGATAATTCCTATGTGACGGTCGGGCTCTTCCAATTGCTGGCTGGTCGGGTTTTCTGTTCCACCAGTAGTACATTTAGCTGTCCCAAATTTATGGTTATGTTTGAATAAAGACGATTCTGTGCTTGTTTTTATCAGGTCGTCTCCCGATGAAATAATATCAAATAATTTAAATAGTAAATTTGTTAAAATAATATCATTTTCTGGAGGCCTCTACCGATTACAATTCAGCGCTTTTAAATTAGCACCAGAGAGGGGTGAACTACAGTGAACAAATGGTCCACATCAGAAACAAAAACACACGCCCACCATCATAATAATCAAATAGATTTTTGGGGTAGATTATGGAGTAAATGGTCATAATTTACATCCTCTTCCACCCCTCATTCTTTTTAAATGTTCGTTCCTAAAGTATAATATTCGTTTGTAGTTTTTGCTTTTTTTAAAATTTACAACACAAAGGTGATTTATGCATAAATATGGATAGAAATTAAAGTAAATTTTTGCACATTGCCCCTTGATGTGCATATAAATAATCCAATAAACGATCCAAATTCCAAGATGGACGCTCGCTACCAATTTTGCAAATAATCCATATCCAGTTCCCCCCTCCTCGTTTATGGTGATGCAAAATTTGCGAATTTATTCAAATATCTGAATAATACAGGGATAAAAAAAGAAATGTCATTTTTATTGTGAAACCAACAGAATTTTTGATAATATTTTATCCGTTATGACATACACACAGAGCAGAGAGCGATATTGTCGCTCTGTTTCAGTGTAAAGTGTGTGTCCCATTTGCCCCCTGGTCGTAAAAGCGTCATTGTTCCTCTCGTTAATACAGCCACCTCATATCACAGAGCTCGCAGTGATATGGTTTGGAGGAAGAGAGGGTGTCTTGATAATCTGCTCGCGAATTCGGATGAAGTTTGCCTTTAAGGGTGCGATAAAAATATCGACCAAAGGCATCTTCCGCACGTACCCATATGAACGCCACTATATGGTGAACACCGTATTAGAGATTGTACGAAAAAGAAGAGACCGTGATCTCTGTGTGCGTAAATAACTCATCATTAGACAATATTGACTTGATCCCAGTTCGACGAAGGCTATTCAGTAGCGAAATTCCAAGTATGCCAAAGAATAGAACCCTCTTCCATCCTCCTTGGGGGAACACCACCAACCAGGCAGTCTTTGGCTATAGTATCTCAGGCATCACTAAGCCACAGCTATCTCGCATTGTAATAAATAAATGGGAAAAGGAGGAGAGGAAACTTCTCTGCCGGATACGAAATTTCGATAGCCAGGGGGTGTTAAAATCAATGGTGCTTACTTATACGCATTGGATGAATAATAATAAGGTTCACCCCGTAAATGTGTTTTTCGCCGAGGATGTGGAATGGAGAGAGAAGGAAGGAAGGGCCGTATTTATATTTACCTACATATTTCGCCGAACAAGTATTCGGTTATTTTTGGTGTGGAAGCGAAAAATGTTGCGGAAAATTCTTCATCCCCATTCAATCCCAACTTCTGCCACTAGCACCCTATTTTCACCCTTACGCCCGCACCATTCCGCTGAGTTTTGGAAATCAGGCAGCATGAAGGGAATTTATTTATTTTCTATATTAAAATTTTCATATATAGTATGTAACCAGGACCATTTCTTCTTCACTAGCGAGGCAATTTCTGCCATAAATACACACTTGTACACACATGCGTGGAACACTCCTTGGTCACATCAAAATGGGCAACTCTAAGCAATATCAAAATAGCGACAAAATATTTATAATTTTCTTTTAAAAATTATTTACACTATAATAAAGGATCATAAATTCGATAAAAATATTTTGCCCACAAGATTTAATAATATATTTTTAAGACAACCATTAATAAGTCATATGTATATTGTTTATACTTTTTAAACTCAACTTTAACATTGTCTGTTTATTACCCAACGACAATAATAATAAATAACCCAACCAACAACAATCACAGAAGATGGTCGGAGTATTAACTCTTAAAACACAGTAGCTGTATATTAGGAAAAATAGGAGTTAAGAAATTTAAATAATTTGCAATGTAAATTATTGGAGAACTGTTTTGATTTTAAGATTTCGCACTGATTATATAAATCTCTCCATATCGTAATAATCAAAACTAAATTATTTAAAACTAAAAATTTAGGCCATCCCTTGGCCAATTACTTTTCCCATTCAAAGAAGCTGTAATTACTGATTCCTGAAAACCAATTTAAAATCCTAATTATATAGAAATGGAAAGTAAAAAGTCACATGTGTGTAACGAATCATTAAATTAATTCAGAACAAGCGCCATGAGATAGCTTTGAAGAAAAGGCTGTGCTGGATGGGAATTCACTTAATTTTAATGCTACACAAAGCTGCTCTCCCTTGGCAACGATCAGCCTTAGATAGCTAAAGGAGAAGCCGGGTGACGGGGCTCTGGATTGGACTGCCTCTATTAATTGCTGCGCACACATGTGTGCAGCCGAGCGTGGCTTTAAATGTGGGACATGGAGGATGATGGTGCCGGTACCGTCGTGAGGAGAAGCACTTGGCAGAACGGAGAGCGGTGAAGGGGGTGAACCGAAGATTTGCGTCTTCGTTTGTGCTTGTGATGGCTCGTTATCATTTCTATTTATCTTGGTTTGTCTCCGTGCGACCCTCAAACCTAACTCCCAAATGCTGCGAGGGGTGTGATAACAAATGAAAGGCGCTTTAGTGGTGGCGGGCACTTGCCCCACCATCCCATCAGAGGGGAATGAGGAGCAAGAGGAGGGCCATGTTACAAATGGCGCTACCATTTGGGCACATATTTTACCCTATTGTGAGTTATAGGTATCATTACTTTGATAAATAATTTTTGTCAAAATTATCTAAAATTATGTATCAAAATTCGTTTAGCTATGTGGAACTCCTGTTATTTGTAATTTGTTCCCTGGATTCACTGACCGTGATGCTGGCTGAGATGGTGGAGTTCAGCATATTGAGGAATCTTAAAAGGCTTCTCCTCATAAGAACTCGATTAATTCTAGAAAATTCAATTCCACATTTTATGAATCTTGTTCTAATGCAAATGTAAGCATGGCTGAAGACTTGTGTGAGGGATTAAAAGAAGGGATTACTAAAGAGTTTGGCCTCCTCCACACACTCTTAAGGCAATTTCCAATCTTTACTGAGCCACTTTTAAACTCAAATTTACATGCTTGTATGTTTGATTAATTATTTATTCATGGCACACAGGCGGTGAAAAAATCGACAAATTTCTCCTTATATGAAAAATGGATTTTCGCACAAAAGCGACCCCCATAAACAGGCCTTCTTCCGATTCTCTTCTAACCTCCCCCGCCTTCTCAGCTCTGGTGCTCGGAATGCCACATATTTGCATGTGGAATACATGAAGGTTTAGGAATATTCGCCAAATTAATCTCCGTTCCTTGAGCTCTGAATATGCTTATATATGGATATGTGTGTAGGGTGGAAGCGAGTGTGCGGACTAAAGGGGGGTAATCGCGCACCGACTTGGCTCAAGAGGTGGAATGGGATAAGCAGCAAGCTAAAAAGGAGAAGAAGAAATTGTTTCGAAATTTAGCGCTGAATATCCTTTCGGTGGTCTTGCATACATACTTGTATATTCGTTCACAGAATGTGCGCGTACTACATTGATGTACAACTTAATATGTGGAAATTGGAAGACGACGGAACTTTCGGTCCAATTATTTCGCTCGGATTACGAGCCGTTGCTCCCCGTTCTCTAGTGCTCGTCGCGTTCATATAGGAAAAACGAAGAGTAATTAAATACAAACACACGTATTCATAAGTAAATCCCGGGCAAGCAAGAATATACACATGCCGAGATAAAGGAAAATTTATCCCGCTTGGCGAGCGCTAAGAAGTGCGGGCGGGTGGTGGATCTCGAAGAGGCCATACTGTGCCACCATTTGCTCAATCCGCCAACAACCCTTCCTCTCCTCCCCTTTCCTTCCCAGCTCTCCTCAAACCGACTAAATTGAAAATTGGAAAGTAAATAGGAATGCATGTGAGCGTGTTTAGTTATATCCCATATCCAATAGCTATTTCTGTGCAAATATCTCGAATTGGCTCGGCGAACGGAACTGAACAGTGAACCCAACCAACGCCCATAAATCAATATCCCATACTCGTCTTCGTATATATCATCATATGTATGATGCCATGTGAGTGTTTGTGATATTGGTTGGCACAAAAGTCTGGTTAATACCCAGGGGTTATGGAATAATTGAATATCGTTTCATAAAGATTTGGATCCTGTATAAATTTATGGCAAAAATTTGTTATCTTTCTTCAATATATATCTATATAGGTACAAGAACCTATAGCTATAGATTAAATAGAAAGGAGGAAAAGAGCGGGAAAATGAAAAGCTTTCAGTGTTCCATTGTCCAAATTCGCGCAAACATTATCCATTCGCCGCCACCTACATAGAGAGAAATTGCGCTTGGCCAAGAGAATCTCTAGTCGGCACCCCTGCCACCGAAACAAATCACCCCTAATGGTTGCAGGGGCACGACGACGAGGAGGACGGAGGGTCGGAAAGTACAGGAGATTTCAACCACCATGGCTGGCTATCGCCCATAATAGCCTTAGGGGGAAACGAGGACGGAAATCTGCATTCACAAAGTTGGCAGACTCTCCGATAGTAGTACAGCAGCACGATGGTGTGTCGAGGTGAACGACGACGAGAAGAAGGGACATTTCTTGTCCCTCTATATAGAGTACATTTCTATACTATAAACAGAGCAGAGACGAGATGAGGGTTAGAATTTTAATATTATGAATAGGCATCAGTTGGCATTATTATTGCTTTAATCGACAGCATCACTCTCCTCTGCCTTCAGCCCTGCTCTGCTGCTCCTGATGATGATGGTTACTCAAAGAGATTACGAGGTATTTCGTTCAATATATAGTTCCATATTCGGGGGTGAGAAAGCCGGACAAAATGGCCGTTCCTCGTTACTAGCTAATGTATATCGTATTTGTGCTTACGAAGAGCATTTCCTTGTAACAAATTTTCATCTCCGGCTAATAAAATCGGGCAGTATTAAGACATCTCAATTTGCGAAAATAAATATCAAACATAATTCACTATACTACGTTATTATTTAGGGAGATTTAGCAAAAATTTATTTAACTCTGTATTATTCTAAGGATATATAATAAACAAAAATGAACATTGATTTACATTTGAAATTAAGTGTTGATAACTTTTGGTATTGTGAAATATTCAAGATATTAGTTTAATATGCATTTCAATTGACTTTAAAACATACCGAAATCTTTAATATAATCTAACTGTTAATTTTAATCGACCAATTATAAATGAATATTAATTTTTAATATTATCAAATTTGAGCTTTTCATATTTCAAGTAAAGAGATCATATCATAGTTATTACAATTTTATTAAATTAATATTCAATTGAACATTTTAGCAAAACATTTTTAATATAAGATGATTTCTTCTTTCTTTGTATTCAATACTCGTATTTGCTGATATACGGTATATGTAAAATATTTAATTAAAAATTAGTAAAACACACTTAATTAGACGTGGCCAAACTTTGACATGCGCAATTTTATCATGTGGTACCGAGACATCTAGTTATATGGCTATCCATCCTCCACAATAAGGAGCACACACGACGAGAAAATGTAATCACATACATAATATGGGCATAAGCGTATTTCGTGTACGTCAGACCAACCCTTCTGTTTAATTTCGTCAAAGTTTGTGCTAAAGTTTGAAATTTCTGGGCTCTCTTATTTTGAGTCTGAGTTGTAAGACGAAGAACTTAGTTGGTTAGCTATTCTAGGTCCCCTTTCTTTGCCCCTCGCCTCTACACCTTCTCTACACGTACGTAATACTCCATACTTTACCCACTACTTACCATCTTTCAAGGAGTTGAGTGACGGGCTTGAAAATGGGGGTGGTTTCTTGGCGGATCTCCTCTGTTCATTCCCGATTTTAAGCTATATTGTTTGCCATTGTTAATTTCTCGTGTGTATGTGTATGCAAAACAAAAAGAAATGTGAAACTTGCCAAGAATATTATCTTATCTCTCTTAGAACATGCCTGAATTCTAAAGTAAATTCATTTATTACCCACATACGATGTGGTTCCTCTGCAGGGATTGGAAAACGATTTCCTTATATTATTATTAGTTACTTTAAATTTTTGTAACCAATACTTCTTGATATAAAACGATTAAAAATTTGTCTTTATTTTTACAGAATTTTTAAAAGCAGATTTAATATTTATTTATTATTAAATAAGGCAATTATTAAGAAGTAATAAAAGCATTTTTTAAATTTTAAATATAATTAAAATTAGAAGTGAATTTTTTAAATCCAAAAACTGTCCCGTTAATTAGTGTCGATTGAAAAAAAACCTCAAATATCTGTAACAAAGGGTTAACTTGTATCAATAATGTTTTTGCTGATGGTTAGAAGATTCACTTTCCCAAACTGTGTTAAATTTGAGATGACAAATCCTTTTTAATATTGTTGTGTATCAGAGAGTGCGAAGAAACTACCCTCCGCAAAAGTAAAGAGGGAAAAGGCTGGGATACTGGAATTCGTGTTGGTGGAAGAATTTCGAAAACCGCTGCTGGAAAAGGGAAGACCATCAAAAACGCAATCGAAATACAAGTGCCTGTCCAATGGCGAATATCAGCTCGATTCCGTTCGCCATTCTAAAATCGATAAACTACCCTCTCGTCGGTTGGTCGCATATAGCTCTGAACCGAAGCGCAACACAGAGAACAGCAAAACGCCAGCCAACGACCGTATAGCAGAAACAGAATTGTAAAGCTATAGAGGGGTGGGATGGTGATGGTGGTGGCGGGTGACAGAGCAAAGTGAACGAACGGCGAAACTTCCATTTACATATTATTTCTGTATGGTGTATTATAAAACCACCCTCATTCCTTTTGTGCCTTTGGTCCTGGCTGCTACTGCCATTTCTGTAGTTGTGTATTGATAAAATGGTTCGTTTGTCGAAATCCCCAACACTGTTTTGCACACATACAGCACATTAACTCACCCTCCTTCCCCCGAATGAGGATACCTTTATTTATTTGGACGACGGCTACTGATGATGACGACGGGGCGAGGAGATGATGGCGGCGAGGCTATGGCCCATAACAAAATTGAAAATGTATCGCAAATCCTTAAGGGCCGAAAATGGTTCAACAGCATTTCCCTTTTATTCACCACAGTGGAGAGGCAATTGGGGAGGAGGCAGGGAAAAGGAGGTTGTCCGATGATGACGACATCAATTTACCGGGAGCTTCCAAAGAGGCCATCATGGAAATAATAATATATGGCAAAGCAGGATAGCCGAAGCCTGACCGTTTTGTTCACCGTTGCTATGGATGGTTGCTAAGTTGCGGTCAGTCTCCTACTCTTCTGTCCCCCCAATTCCATTCACCATCTATATACCAAGCGAGGGATTTAAATATGTATTTTCCGTTTGTCCGAGGAGAGAAGCTTTGTCCACTCTCGGTCGGTCTCCACACGAATAATATTATTATTTATTATCGATTTCCAGCAATGAATTTGTTTCCTTTCGGAGAACTGGAGAGAAAGCGGTAGACTCTGCCTAACAGAAAGAAGATTTATGGCCTGTTTTTATGGTATCCAACCCCGAATCCCGCCATATTATGTGTAAATATTAAGGGAAGCGGCTAATAAGCAAATTAATCTTCTCCGGCTATTTTCATTTAATCCTCACTCCTGACTGTGTCCTTATTAATGACTGACCATTGGTCCAATGATTTATTTCTTAAACATAGACACGTACATACCGTTTCCGCACCCCATTGGTGGCAGCTTAGTTTGTTTGTCAAAGGGTCGAGTTTGACCGTTACTCATGGTCGAAAATGATCAAGGGGATTGGACGACGAACGCCGGTCATTAACGTGTGCCAACAACATCGGTCAATTGACCCTAAATATTATTATCGATGACCCTTGAGGACATTTGGCCATCGCAAGAATAAATTGTCCATTTTCAAAAGGATCGTATTTCGAGCTGATTTTTTGTGTCTCTGCTGGTCAAATAATTTTCTTCAAATTAGCATTGACCCCGAGAGGGAAACAAAGATTAATTGTTGACCAACTGCCAGGAGACACTTCATCAAAAAATCGATCGTATTCCATCACTTTTGCACACCATTTTGTTATTAGTACTGTTTATTTACACACAATTTTGGCAAACGAACTTAAGACCGGATTATTTTTTATATAAACTTTACCAATCAGTATTTATCGAAAGCGGGCTGCTTCTATACTGTCGCTCAAATATCAGTCACTGTGCACACAACCTATACATGTGTTTAAGCATTGACAATTTTTACCTGGAATTTTTCCCTTCATGTATTCACATTATAGTATTATTTATTCCGATTCGAGCGAATAAATTTATTCAAAATTCGCCATCCAATTTAAATTGAATCGCAGCTCTCGTTTGTTATTTCGGGCTTAAGATGCAAATACATCTGAATCCCCTTAGACAATCCTTTTTCGCTCTAGCTGCGCGTATAATGAGCACAATTGACTGGTACAGAATCCCAATCCTGGTTGACAAAACCCGTCGATGCTGGCAATAACAAAAGGTGGGCGCTTCCCTTGCCCTCAAATTTCAATTCTCCCACAATGACTTCATCCTGGCAAAAAGGAGTAGGCTAACGAAGGGCTTTCTACATTCTACCTCAACCATGAAAAACAATAATTGGGATGGGAGTGATCCAATCTATAACTTAAATTTTTCAAATTTCATTTTATAATCAAGTTATTTGAAATATCTATATTTTCTTATTTCACTTAACCTAAGAAAACTTCCCTCCGATTTAAATTAAATGTCGAGTACTTGACACCTTCGATCAATGACCCAATATGTGGCCTCTTCAGCTGATTTTGTAGATTACAATCGGAGACCTCTCTTCATTCAGGGCCTCTTGGAATTTTTTGACTCTGGTTTGAATTAGGCACCCCCCGGAAACAGCCTTTCGGTTGATTACTTTAGAGAATGAATGCTTTATATCTCCATAAACTGGGTCGGAACAAAAGGGGTTTCAAGGTGTCACTCCGATTAAAATCAAAGCTCATCAACGTGCATATATTAATGTGAGTTTATGATTTGATTACCATCAAAATTGAAACGCAAAACGTCACCGAAATGGGTTGAAGTGAATCCCATTTATAGCTATGAATATAGAAAGAATTTACAGTAAAGATACAAAATAATATACTTGTGCTGCCTACTGTACTATAAAACAATTAAATTATAATTTTAAGAACATATTTTCAATCATTTCAAAATCTTAAAACATAAAAACAGAATATTTTGGCTAAATAATTGCGAACCCTTCTTTAATTATTAATTTATTTAATTGCTTATTTGAAACCAAATGGGTTATCAACCTTGAAAAGTATCCTGATTCGTTTTATGGAATGGATGCTTCTGTTGGGTTATATTCGTCGATTTCCTATGATTCAGCCTTGTTCTTGTCCACGATTGTCAGTATAATCAAATTCGATTCGAATTTAATGGCGTTATAGATATTCAAAATTGTAATTTATTGGCGTATAAATTTCAATAAATTTAACATAGCATTTTTAACACACGTCGGGGTTCCTTTTCTGGACCCAGATGATAGGGGCTGTTTCTCTCTGAACTGATTTGACAAAGGTGCTACAATATAACATCGAGTATCGAATTAACATAATAATCAATTGGCAATTTCGATCAATAGATCGAATGCTGAATGGGTGAGAAAACTGGGTCATCCAAATGTGTAACAGTAGACTTTCGTTCCAATTCACAAACAACAATAAAAAATAGCGTAGACAAGAATGTCTGGAAACGGAAGGGTTGCCTCTCCGTAGACAGATGCAAATTTTTTCAAACCATTTCACAATTACTTCTTATTAAATTTTGAAGAGAAGGGAGGAGGATGGAATCAGCCGCCTTAATTTTCGCTTGCCGTCGCCGATAATTACCAGTGAAATCGCGAGCGAGACTTTTCTCCTTGGTTCATTCAGAATTCATTTACAAGAACAATGCTGTGCTGAAGGAAAGCAGAATAAATAACAAAAAATGAATGGAGAAAGAAAAAATTTAATGGAGCGACACCGTGAATCGATTTTAATTATCACAACGACCGACCTTGATCCTGTCTCCGTTTTCTTTTGCTCTCTCTTGGCAATAATAATAATAACAGGGTTCAATATAATCTTTTATTACAATTTGTAAGGGAAGATTAACCCAGGCAAGCCTTTAAAAAATTCAAAAGACGCAAAATGCTACCTGCACAAACCCTTTAAGAAAGTCGTATTGAATGCAAACTTTATTTGCCCATTTTATCTGCATATGTGAGAAAATTTAAATCTGCATGTGACATTTTGCATATCGATGCATGATGGGAAATTCGTACCCTTACATTCGATTTCAGTTAATAAGGAGGAGGATCCTGCGAATTTCCGTTTGGAATAACGTTATTAGAAAGGAAATCGATTTGCATCTGCCAAAGCCTTTCACAACGAATTAAAGGTGGTAAAATATTATCAAACGAAATCTCACAAAGAGTCCAAACTATTCAATTGATATTGTGTTAATAAATTATATATGTAACAAATATTTTTTGGTATTCATTCATGTTTCCTGTGCCGATCCCTTTTTAAATCAAACAACTTCATAAAAATTCGTAGAAATAATTTTTTTTGATAATATGCAATTTTGAAGAAATCACATTATTGCCTACTATATTATAATTTTATAAAATAAATTACAAAAATTAGGAGATTATTTAATATTAAAATAATCAAATTGTCAATCTGTCAATCTGTAAAATAAATAATAATCTTCATTATGGTTTTTCCATAACCACACATTGACCGTCAACAATTCGATGCCCATTACTCCACATCAAACATTCTAATCCTTATCCTTATTATTTCATATAAAAATCATAATAAAAAGCAACACAAGTAATTTTTTTACATATATTATATATAATAACTTTATTAACTAAAAAGATATATACAATTAACAATATTCAGCTATATATGATGGTGCCAATTTTTATGAGCAAACGATAGTACTGAATGTGAAATATACATATAATTATAGATTTACAAAATTATTAATGTTTAAATTGGGTAATGATTTAGGAAGAGAAAAAAAAAATAGAATTAATTATGTTAATTTTTTTTTACATACAAAATAATTAAATGTAAAAGTTATTTACATTATTCGAAGGTGTAATATT
>JXOV01041221.1:0-11249 GCA_001014945.1 Clogmia albipunctata
TGTTTAAAGCTGTTTAATTTTGTTTCTGTTATATTTTTGCAACAATTGAATATAAAATTTTAATAATATGTTGTTAATTTCATATTTAGGTAAAAATGTAATTTAGATTATTAGCTGTTTGACTAACTAATTATAATTCCAGAAATTGGATGATCCTTAATTAAAATAATAATTAAATATTTGTTCTATAATATAAGGAATCGAAATTAATCAATGATAAAACAGAATTGTGTTGAACAAATTTGAAGTGACGTTTTATTTGGTTTGCAATAAATTTGCTCTCGGATATTACAAACACTCCAACTAGATGTGTTATTGATTTTTGCAAAATTGCAGGAGGGTGGAAATAAACAAGAGAGTGAAGTGATGAATAGACAGTTTCCCTCTTGAATTCCCAAATCCGTTTTTATTTATTAGGGGGTAGTGGGTGAAATGAACATCCTGAATTTAGTTTTGACCGTTGCGAATTTCGTTGCAGAATTTTTTGGCGGCGAATGCGCAGTGCTGGTGGAATTCATCTCTAATCCACGCCACAAGGGCGCTGAAGTATGCAGGTCACGTCGCCCCAGGGATGCTCCTAGTCACGGCAGAGCCTTGTGCTCTCGAAATCCTTCGCAGTGCCTACGCCAGAAGCGTTTTGAAGCCGCCAGCCACCTATTCTATAACCTTTGTCGGTGAGTAGTGAGTATGGGCAGGAAGCGCTGACTTTCGGTAGTGTGGCGATGTCGTGTCTCAATTAAAATTTAATTGCCTGTCCGGAGCTTCTTAATTTCCTCTCGAGACCGTCGCACAAGTGTCTCTATCAACTATTTAAGCCATTAAAGAACAATTCTTCTGTCATTTCGACGCCAATTTCACTTCCACAAGAATGGTTTTATGTTGTTTGTTTTTCGTGGATTTTAAATGAAATACAAGAGGTCATTAACATGTGTTTTTCTAACGAGTTGAGTGGCACTTTTCACAACTTTAATCAATTCTTGTGGGACTTGTCGTCGTTCAAGATGATTGAATTCACCGGATGATGACAGAATATTTTTTTTTTTCATTTTATATGATGTCATTTCAAAATTCATAAGACGGTTTTGTCAAATCAATATACCGTTACTTAAATACTGACCAAATTTGCAACCACTTTTAAATTCATACACGACAAAACTTTTATGGTGACATTAAATTAATCTTCACACCGAGCAAAGGCGAAAAAATGGCGATTATTAAATTAATTTAAATTGGTTGAATGAACAGTATCAACATATAAATCTAACTTTTATGATAATTAATATTTGTTCATCAATTTGTATATAAATTTAAAAAAAAATATGTCAATGAATGAAAAAGAAATCCAACATCTAAATTACGTTTTATTTACTTAAAAACTAAAAGAATCGATTCTCATTATTAAAATGATTTAATTGTTCATAAAAATTTGTGAAAACCATAATATCATAGATATGGTCTATTAAAAACAAGAACTCAGATAATCCAAATAACTTTTATTTATAGATATTAGATACTATAGTACAGCACCGTAGTATTTTCATTACAAAAATACTATTTAATGCAGAATAATAAAAAGAAAAATTACATACACCAATACAGGAGCCATTTCCTTTCATTTTCATTAGACAAGCACAGATAAACGAATCAGAAAGAAAATTTCGCAATAAAAAGCCGATCAATTTAAGTGCACATTTATGCGAGTTGACAAGGTGAAATAATAATAAAAATAGAAAGTCAATAAATTGACCAATTTTGGAAATAATTGCCCTATTTGATGAAAACAGTAACTATATTTTTCAATTATCGATCGGACGTTGGCAATTTTCAAGGAAAGCGTTGTCTCGTGTTTGTTTAATATCGCTCTTTTTTATGATTCTCAACTCAATTATGAACAATTGCCAATCACGTTTTAATCTCAATTCCGTTTGTCGGATCTTTGTCCGGTCCAGGCGACATTGAGGACTGTATTTTGACGCCGACCGTGCAGGGTCAATTCACGCCGCTACCCGAAGCGCTGTGCGATGTCATCATGGATTTAACCTCTCAGGGCCACTCCGCCACCATCGAAAACATAAGATGCAAACTGACCACCAGGTACAAGTATAGAAGGACTGGCAATTCTTACCGGAAAATTAATTACAATCCCCATTGTTCAGGTTCTCCCATATGCAGACACCTTCCACGGAGATGATCTACGATTCACTGGCGCAACTCAACCAGGAAAGGAAAATATATCAGACGTCCAAGGGATACTTTATTGTCACGCCAGAGTGAGTTATTTAAAGATGAATATAAGTTTTTTTTTTATTTAAAAAAACTAGTTTTTAAGCACTTAACACTTCAAATGATTGTAAATATAACAAAAGGCTTTGATTATTCCTTTAATTATACAACAAGGTTGGTATGATTGATTTTAAAATACAAATATCTTTTCAATCACTATCGAAACGAGTATTTCTTTATTCTTCTTTTTGAACGAATTAAATTGTTCTTAAGCAACGCTAATTAACAATAAGGTTGTCCGGATCTGTGGTGGTATTAGTAGAGAAACGTCATCAGCCGGCTATCATTTTTTTCTTCTTTTGTATTAAAGAACATTAGCGATAATATTGTAACAAAAGACCTTTAAAGTGATTAAATACGTGTAATAACTACTTCAGACAATAATTTTTGGGTCTAATAAGTTGAATATTACTTATTTTGTGCCGAAATGCGAAAATAATCGCAAAAATTTTCTCGCTCAATTCGGTAAAAAAAGTATTGAAATTTTAAGAAAATAATGTTAAATTCGGTACAAGATAGAATCTAGATAACAATATACATCTGTCCAGATCTCATTTTACCAATGAAAAACACCAACCAGATGGATTCATGTAATTTATCTCCCGGCCGATGACGTCACGTAAAATCCGGTCGACTTATTCAAGGTTGACCAACTTTGTTATTAAGTTTCTAATTCTGTGCTGTTATGCTATTACATTTATTTAGTTAAAGTATGTTTTAAATAATATCTAATCTTATCGACCTTATTGTATAAATTTTTATTATACAACCAAAATGTCAAATTGATGATTCTATATTTATTCTTTCAATAATTATTTGTGTATATTATTATATTATTTAAAGATCATTTCATTAACAAAAACGATTTTCTTATATTGAATTGCTAACCAACTATTGTAGACAAGGTCAAGTATAAATCCTCTTCGTAAATATTTTGTTTCTTACATCATTAGTTTGTCAATTATGACATTTAAAATACCACCCAACCTATTCAAGGGTGTTTAGCACAATCTGACGTAAGTGCGAAAAAATCGTAATTTTCATTTGATGACAAATTTCAATTTCTGTTTAAAAATACGCAAAATAATATTGACAAAGCATTCATTGTATTGCAGATATATAGATTAAAATTGGTATTCTTTTATCTTTATTGGTTATCACCCAAAACCTATTTAAAAAGAAACTTAGTTTTTTTAAAGTTTTATCATTTTTTGCCAACAAAGATTAATTTGCATTTTTGTGTATATATTTTATTTTTTAGAGCTATTATTAGGTATTTCAAGGTTATATACACATTAATAAAAAAAATCAAAAAAATGTGTGAAAACAAGCGTATAAACTATTCAAATACTGAAGGAAATGTTTAATCAATTTCGTATATTAACAAATGAATTTTTTGCACTCCCGTATCGAAACATACGGTTTTTTATATCCATTTGAGTTTCGTAATGTTTCACTCAGTGAAAATTTTGAAATTTTATTTCACAAGTTAAAAAATGTCATAAACTATCCAATAAATTTGTCTCAAAGTCAAAAATTGGTCGCCATTGTTGTTGTTGCCCTTAAACTACATAAAATATTAGTTTCAGCTATGCCATAGGGACCGTGCCTATATTTCAAATTAATTCATGTTTCCTGTTTTAAAATTTTAAAATTTTAAAATTTACCGTTTCAAAAGCCATCTGCATATAATTTGGTTATTTTTGTTCGATTTTTGGCACATTACGTAAATATCAGAGATAAATCTGCTTAACTGTAATGTAAGTAAATTATATTAATAGCTTAATATTGCTTTAAATAGAAATTTATTTTAAATAAATTAAAGAATATAAATGTTCCATGTCACAATAAAATAGGCATTTGCCTTATGATCAAGTGGCTAAGAGGAATTCCAACCGTTAACAGTAACTTTACAAGTAAAGATTTCACTTGAAACATTTGTGAAACATGCCAATATGTTAATTTTCCTTGTAATTAATGAAAATAAATATGACATTGTAAAAATTTCAGTGTTCATGAGTGGAGTGCAAAAAACGTTATGTCCTGCTCGGGTGTCAAGTCTTGTTTTTTAACTCGCCTTCGGCTCGAATGTTTCACACTCGTTCCACTCGATAAACAGTTGTCTTTCACCCTTCTAGCATAAATAACTATTCTTAAAGCAATAAGCAATTTATTGTGACCTCTAGCATTCGTTAACAAAAACGTTTTATGAAAATGTTTTAATGCACTGAACGTGCCATTTAACGTGTTTGTTCTTTATTTATTTATTTATAAACGTGAAAGTAAAACTTTAAAATGAGAAAATAAAATAAATTCAGAGTTGAAAAGTTAACCAAGAAGAGTTATGGTTGTTTACGCTTTTTAGCAAAAATAAATAGTGAAAACCACAACCGTCCACTATCATTTTTTCTTTATGTAAGAAAACATATGTATTTTACGTTTCCAATATGTATTTCAATAAATGATTTTATAAATTAAAATCGTAACCTTTTGAAAGCAATAATTTTCAATCCAAAAAATGTATTTATAATTTGAAAATCAATTTAGACGACGTCGAAGTCGATCAAGTCCACGGGAAGCTTACTCTTTGTCCGGATCTTTTGATGAAGATCACCTGCCTAAAGAGTCAAGGACTGTCCTGCTGTCTAACTCGGAGGCGCTGCACAACTTATACGGAGAGATCTCGACCGAACGGGATGGAGATCTCACGCATCAGTGCATCCAGACGAACCTTGCAGACGTGATTTCTGGCGGTGAGCAAATTTATATCTGAGGTATAAGAGGAAGTGACCCGTAAACTCGCGCAAATTCTCTGTCTACAGGCAATCCCAATGACAAGATTATGTATGCAAGATGTGCGAAACGGCGTAGTTCTTCTTTTCCCACCCGGAGCCTGGAGAGGAGGCACAGTTTGCGGTTATTCGGCTCGTCTAAGCGGCTCCAGCGATGCACGTCAACCAGGTCTGTAATTGAAACTCGACAGCCACAGAATTAATTGAAAGCGTTCGCTATTTATTTCAATTATTCTATTTGTGGTTTAAATATTAAAGCTATTTTAAGCCTTATATTTAATTTTTTGCAAAATTATTTTCTACGTTTTTGAAAAATTAAACCCACTTTCTTTATCGGTTTAATGTAATTATTTTATAATTTAATTTGCGGTAATCGGATTAAATTAAGAAGGCATCAGTTTGAGGAAGTTTGATGCTTTAAAATCTTCTTTATTGGCTTAAGAATGTTTTAAAAATGCAAATTTGGCTCAAATAAAGGCCATACAAAATTAACTTTTATTTTCAACATTGAAAGTTTCTCATGGTATTTGAAAACCAGATTTTATTCGAAACTAATTGAGCTTTCGGAGATTATCACATATTTATGTACATAAATTTGTGGTTTATGATTATTTCGGAAACATTTATCGTCGAATATTATAAAATATTTGGAAATGACTTAATACATGTGTCCAAAACAAATTATTTACAGAAGCCTGTCGAAGAATTACACCTTAACAGTGGTGACGCCGGATAGCAGCAGTTCCGAGTACCAGAGCACGGACTCCTCTTCGCCGAAGCGACCCTCTCTATTGTCGCGAATTTTTCGCCGAAGTGGCCGCCAGAAGAATCGCCAGGTCGAGACGTACTCGGCCCAGTTTCCACCGACGGAATGGTTCAACCGATCAGCAATTCACTTGCATAACATTGGTACCCAGACAAGTGACCAGGTGAGAAGAAATGGACTAGTCATGGGAATTAATGAGTGCTTTCTATGTAAATTGTTTACTTTGCAGGATCTGTTGAGCAGTTCCACTTTTTATGACGGCTCCGAGATTAGCCAGTCTTCAACTTTACCACGACGCCATCGGCGACACATGTCCAGCGAGTCAACGTTTATGATTTGGTCCAGAGATTGCTCGCCGATTAGACGCCGTTCACCCCATTATTCGAGCGGCAGTTTACCGAGATCGGTTCACTCGGCCAACTCCTGCAATCAGAGCAAGAAAATGAAAGCGAAACTGAACGGCGTTGAAAGTGGCGGCGCGGGTGATAAAAGACCACCGAGCCAGCAGAGTCAGTACCACCGCCACAATTCGAGGTTGGAGGAGAAGATAAACAGTGAGCGAGAACGTCACTTTCGGATGATTCAAAGTGGACCATCCAGCCTGGAAAGTGGGAAGACGTCCTTGTTATCTGGTCCCTCGAGCATTGACAGTGGGAAGAACTCCTCGAGGACGACAAGCTGTTTATCCAGCTTGGATTCCTCAACAAACAGTACCACCCCATCTATTCGATCCTCCATGAAAGTGAGCCCCAATCAAAGGGACTCGTTGAAAATAAAAGACGATTACCAGTCAGTGTCCTTAACGAATTCAATGTCCAACAACTCGATCACTCTTCAAGTTACCACCTCGTCACCGAACCATAATCCAGCTGTGCCTTTGAGCAGCAACAGCAGTAGTACGAGCAGCTCATCGAGTAACTGTAGCAATAGTACAAAGATCTATGTGAAAAATTCTCCTGTGCGAAGCGTGATAAAGCTGGAGAACGGTAAATTGACGGAGAACTCCAACGTGTTTATAATCAATAAAAACGAGACAATTAGCGGCAATAATCATAAAGAAGTCATCCAATTAAATTCAATCAAAGGCGCACGACAGCAGCCTCTGGAAACCCAATTCGACCACATTAATGGGGATTGTGTGGTTGTGCTGCGAGATCATCCGCCAGTGCCAGCTCAGGTGACTCCGATATGCAATTTCAAAAACGCAAATAATGGGCCCCAAGTGGAGCCGATCTTAACAGACAGTTTAATCAACAACAAGCACTTATTGTGCCCGATTCTCAACAATTCCGAGCCGGAAACGACTCTGGAATCAACGAGTCTGGCTTCCTCCAATCCCGACCAGCTGTCGTCATTGCGGATGAACAACAATCGCAAAATGTCTCTGCAAACAAATCAAAGTGGCACTAATTTAATTTACAAAAACCAGCTAAAATCTGGTGATTTGTCCCAGCCGTTGAATAAAAGCAAAAATTTCGCGTTCGATGTCGTTGACGACAACTCAACAGAACAGGCAAATAACACGAAACTGAACAACCAAATTGGAGGTTCAGTTGGCAATTTGGCGCCCATTTTCGACTATAAACCCATCAACCAGAATCCGATAACGTACAAAAAGAGCTGCTCCCATAATTTATTAACCGATCCGAGACAGAGCCAACAGGTCCAAGAGCAAATTCTCTCCAAACTCAACTCTGTGAATTCAATCGATTCCCTGGCGAATTTACTGCAGAAGAACACCAACTTAATTACAGCCGGTAGTGAACCAAATTTAGTAGGACTCAAAAACGATAAAGCCATTAATAAGAACGACAAGTCGAACATCCTCAAAAAGGAGACCAATTTAACCAAATCGGAACTGGATCCAAGTGCCGCAAGTCCAGAAGAAATTTACGATTTTCCCAGCCTAACCGACCTCAGCTTTAACTCGCTGGCTGCCCTCAAAATTTTACAGGAATTAAGTCAGGAAAAGAACAAAAATATTACCTCCTGCACCGACTATGGCCTAGTATAATTGCAATACGGATTTTTGTAGAAACTTCAAGTGCCAAAATAGGACATATAGATAATAAAGATTGCAACTGGAATGTTTGTTTAAAGAACGTACAGCTTTTGTAGCCACTTCACACGTTCAAATTTATTCTTGGGGATAATTTTTTATTCTCTCTCTCCTATAACACAAAATTTTATCCAAACAGATCAGTTGGAATTTTCAAATTACAAGCGTCTTTTTACTAACAAAACACACACATAGATATTAAAAAATTATGTATTATTAATATAATCCATAAAAACATAGTTTTTGTACAACTCTGTTAGATAATAAATCAGTAAAATATGAGCAATAAATTTGAGATACAGTAAAGGCAGTTTTATTCAGTCTGGTTTATCAATCCGTTCCAAAGTAGCGTGTGCCGAAATGGTTCGGGGTTTGGTGGGACACCTCAGAGGTCAAGATTTTCATTTTAGGGAATTCCATAGATACTGCTTTTGCCGCGTCTGGAGTGCAGAAAAGATTGCACAAGATTATTCCATTTTCATTCACGCCGTGTTCCTAAAAGAGAAAAATTATGCAACATATTATCAAAAGACAAATCATTACAAGAAAATGAAATGTTTTAAAAACACAATTTCTGTTTCAATTAATTAAATAAACGTAATACAACAAAGTGCACAAGAGTTTGCGAGACAAAAACTACCTTCATAACTTTTACAGCTTCTATGACTGTATTTCCGGTGAACATAATTGGATACATGAGCAGCACTTGTCGGTCGTGAATGTCGTCAGGGAATCTAGCGTAAACTACTTTTGCCACGTGCGTTTCTTCGTTCGACTCCACCAATATTTTGCCGATCCGGATGGACCTGCAACAGTCTCTTAGTCCTTGTTCCATTGCCTCACCAGACCGAACGATCGATACTCCACAGTTTTTCGACCTATATTTCAAACCATTGTACACAGATCCTGTGGGTGTCATTACGCTACAGTCCGAATATGTGAGCTGATTGAGACTCTCCTCTATCACCAATCTAATTAACCGGTCCGCAAAAAATTTAAAGTCACTTCTATTGGTTTTCCTTAAAATAAAATTGAAATTATTAATCGATGTACTCTCTTAAAATCTGTTATTATGAACTATATCTAAAGTGTTTATCTTTACTAAAGTAATTCCACATAATTGCAATAAAGATAAGAAAATTAATTTCAACATATTACGATTTATCGAAAATAAAAATATAAGATATTTTATATTAAATTTTAAATATATTATAATTCTTAATGAAATCATTAATAAAGTATCTCGTATATAACATTCTTCATTTATGGAGAGAAAGTTCTTTGTCAACCTGTTGCACTCATTATCCAGGAGAAAATCATTCTAATTTGCGAAAATGCAAATATAGATAATATTTATTATATATTATTCATTAATTTGGTTTAAAATTGTTTCAATTTCCTAAATTAAACTAGGCTTATTTCAATAATTCTTTCAGGAGAAAGTCGAAGAAGAAATGTTCCATTTTTCTTTTACTTACTTGTCGTGAATTATTGTCTGGAGTTCTTTTAATTGATTAGAGCACTGAATTTTCTTAAAATTACTCCCATATTCCGGAAGATTTATTAGCTGGTTCCCGAAATGCATGCTGGGCTATTAAACTATTTCTTTTTTCTTGAATTTTAAAAACTTTTTTTATAAATACAATTTCTAACACAACACATGGACACTACACGAAGAGGATAGCAAGCTCTTTTCTTTCTTTCTTTCTTGACATTACTAACGGATACTTTTTAAAAACTCGTATTTAATTTAAGCGTTAAAACGATATAAAACATGAAACACTTTATGAGAAATAATATAAGAACCTAATAGAAACTGGTTTTAAAATTTTACTTTATTAAAGTTGATGAAATCCAATTTATTGTTGTCGGAAGAAAATTTGAATTTTGTGCAGCTGACTTAAATTTTGAAATATTACCGTTGGAAACAAGACAACTTTTATAGTCTGTCCTTTTTTCTCTAACTATATTAATAGGCGAATGTCATGTTTTTTCTCACTTTGACATATTGTTTATAAGAATTTTGGCGGTTAATAGAAGTTTAGTTCTATTTTTGTTAAATTAGCATTAGCAAAATGTCTAACACAGCTCAAGCAGTAAAGAATGAGATTACTTTAAAAGGTTCTTCGGCTATAATATGTGAATATTTGAGTAAGTATTGTGGAAATTTCAAAAATCGGATTTTATTGAAACTTTTTTGCATTTCAGATTTTGGCATCAATTCCATTTTATTTCAACGAGGAATATATCCTCCAGAGTCTTTTAATACTGTGCAACACTATGGACTAATGCTCTTCATGTCCAAGGATGAAAAAATAGAGGCATTTCTAAAGAACGTTTTAACTCAAGCCGAAGGTTTTTATCAACTTTTCTAAAATTGAAATGTTTTTTAAAAAAATTAAAATTATTCACATTTTTAAAAGAATGGGTTGCTGCCAACTTTGTGGAAAAGATCTCTCTGATTGTCACCAACGCGCACACAAAGGAGGTGCTCGAGTGTTGGGAATTCAAGGTAGAAAATGAGACCGACAAGGAAAACAAGGGCGAAAACTCGGAACAGACCAGTTCCAAGGATTTGAAGCGGATCCAACAGGAGATCAGAGAAGTGATGCGTCAGGTGTCAGCCACAATCTCCTACCTCCCACTCCTGGACTGCATTTGCTCCTTCGACATCCTGATCCACACACTCAAAGATTGCCAAATTCCAGAAAACTTCAACGAAACTGAAGAAGTTAAAATCAACAACGCTCAGTATGTTGAACTCAAGTCCTTCTCGACTGGACTCCACAAAATGCAAACCGTGGTTAACTATAAAATGAACATGTAACTCCTTTCCATTCCATTGCCTTTACAAAGATTTAAATAATGAGTATTTTGAAATAAAGCTGTTAATTTTTTATTTGAACGTCTTTTTGTAACAGTAGTCGGAGTTGACCGTATTTTTTTATCAAACGGAATTTAAATTAATTGTTCAGATTGTAAAATTTGATAAATATTAGGGAATTTTATTTCCGCAGATAGATAAAAGTGAAGTGTATCGTTTGGTATAATAGGGATACTGTTTGGTTTCGCCTTTTTGTTCGAAAATTGGAAATAAAAAATTTTCTTCTAAGAACAAAAATTTCAAAGGTTGCCTGGAGATAATTATGTGGGTTAGAGGATGGATAATTCTTTATGAAGATTGGAGAGTGTATGACGGATCTATTCAGGACCTAGTTACATTTGTTGGAGTCCACTTAAATTGGGATGATGGTGACCGATGGACCTGGAGTGTGGATTGTGTTTAATATGAAAATTCGTATTTTTAGCGCAGAAGTGGATTCCTCACCTACTTTATCGAAGCTAAGCT
>JXOV01041243.1:104-10535 GCA_001014945.1 Clogmia albipunctata
AAGTAAATTAAAAATTGATAAATGTGTTGTGCAAAACCCTTGTCGACATACTAAATGTATGCATTCTAAAAACAGTTTAAATTTAAAGATAATTTCTTTTACCTTCAAAATTTTTAACATGTAAGAGCCATATTTTGATATGTATATAATAGATATTTGATAATAAACACGGTTTTTTTGTAATTAAAAAAACGCGCGTTCCGTTTCATTTCGGGACAAGCCATATTATAATAAAATAATGTACTGAGATTATTTTATTAAAATTTTTGAGATTTTTCGAATCAAAGACACTAGATTACAAATGTATAAAATTATGTGTACTGTACGGGTTCAATTGAATTTTGTTTATTCGAATTTCTTGTCAACTTCAGCAAGCTTCGGTTGACAACTGAAATTCTCAGTGAACAAAATATCACTTTGAACCCTAAGTGTACAAATAACTATTATTATTGATTCGAATCCCTTAAAATAATTAAATTTCAAACTTAATACCAAAATAAATAAAAAAATAAATTGTTTGTTTGAAAAAACTCGAAACCATTTAAAACATAATTTATTTTAATTTGAACTTATTTTTTGTAATTAAGAGTTGAATATGTACCTATTTTGCACTGATTATGTCATAATCACGTTAGTAAAGTTTTATTAGATTAAACAATTAAATAATAAATTAACTCTGCCTTTGATCAAACAGATAAGATAAAAACATCTACATGATGAAGATGATCCAAGTATTATATTTTTAAATAATGTCATGGTGAAGTTATATAAATATTATTTTTCCTAATAAATGTAGAAATAGTTTATGTAATATAATTTTTATAAGATTTATCTATTAGAACTATTATTATTGCTTTAATATTTTATTTTATTTATTTTTATATTATAGAGAGAATATTTCTTGAATAACAAATAAAATTTATAGTATTTTATTTTTATAAATGGATAATTTAATGGTATTGTCAAGTTTTGTTTGACACATGACAACTATTATTGGTTGTTAAGAGTAATTTAAAACTTTGTTAGGGAAAACAAAGAAAATACTGAACCATTTATATTTTTGTTTTTTTTAATATGAAATATTTTTATAGTCCCATATCGAAACCATATTTTTTACATTAATTTGAAATTCGTAATATTACTTTTTATCGCTATTTATCACTTTTACGAGCCTTTAGGCGAGCTGAACCGAATTTTACACCCGAGTAGGACCTATTTTTTTATACTTTCTTTAAAAATTCACGTAAAACTAATTAAAAAAATGTTGCCTTTACATTGAATAGTTTTCGGGTACTTTTATTCGTAGATTATGACTTTCTTTTTTCACTAGGGAAATTATAAAATTTTCACAAATACGAAAATGTGACGCATTATGAAACTCAAATCGATGTAAAAATGCTTTTTACATCAGAAACGACGGCCTTGTAGCTCATATTTCAACACTTGTTTCCTTGTTAAAATCGGCTGATTGTTCATTCAAACACAAATTTCTTGTACTTATTTTTTATTTCCACTTTACTAAATAACAACAAAAGCATTTTATGGACTGAATTCTAAATAATGTTTTAGTGTTAACTATTATAACACAAAAATGTTATAACTTCACGATTCAAATTATTTGTTTGAAATTTTGTTTAGGAATTGCACAAAGTTTGGTATGTAAATTTGTAGGTAATGGTCATTTGTCAGTCTGGTTCCATTTACCATTAGCATTACCTCCCGTTACGTATACTATTATTGCACATAACTACCATTATTTTATACACTCTAGAACTTTACCAAGAAAATACCAAACTATTTGCATTTTTTAATTTTTGAATATAAAATATTTGTGATATCCAAATTTTTACCTAGAATTTTGAGTACGAAGGCACTGTGCAGTGGTTAAAATGTAGTTCTCGTAGACGATAATTCCACTACAAAGGTGATAATCCGCTCCTTGGGCGCCAAAGATTTCATTTCGAAGGCGGATCGCGACTTGATAGGGAGTGAAATCAGTCACCGCGGTACAAATAAGGGAGGCCAAAAGGAGAGCACCCACTAAAAATCGCTCCATTTTCTTTCTTACACTCTGCCTAGATCCACGGACAATTACTAAATACGGAGGTACCAGGTAAATGGGCTCTGATTTGAGACAAGCATTGAAAAATTGTTCGTTGCTAAAAGATTGTTCTCGCTGTTCAAATATTGGCATAATAAGATAACGTTGGAGAGATAAGAGATTGGCTCCACCAATATATTTTTGCAGATTTAAGCTTGTTGACACTACCTTTACTTAAATGAAGGTGCTCTGTGAGCGATTAAAACAATTTTGTCGTAAATACTTGACCCAGCTTCAAAAGATAAGATTTAACTGAGCCCAGAGGGCTACTGTTTAGGATTTAGAAAAATCTTTAATATAAAAAACCTAATAGTTTAAGAAAATATTAAAAATTTTATTAATTAAAAAATCAATCTCTTCAACAATAGTAAAACGCTTTTTAAAACAAAGTTTTTTCCTCCTAATACAAAATAAATATTGTGTATGTTAAACCAGTCCATTAAAGCGTTTATCGTGCTAAATTATTTTACTGTGCACAACGTCTATCTCTTAAGACAAAAAACTTCAGATTTGCCGCGACCACCAGCCTAATAAACGTAAATTCATTAACATATTAAATTCCAAAGCTAATTTGGAGTTGTTGTAAAGTAATATAACTTGCAAATATGTAAAATTTATTTACCGTACTTTGTTAGGGTGATTTTGCATAATAAAATATTATAATAACTAACTATTTGATGTGCCATTACTCTAAAGTTTCCAATTTAGATATTACTGATTGCAAGTTTTTTATAAAAATTATGTTCGTTTTAGTAAATGAAATGTGCAAAAATACAACAGCTATAGCAACAAATTTGAAAATATGTATCTGTAATTCCTGAACGTCAAGTACAATTTATAATTATTCAAATTAAAAAACAACCATTATATCTATTATTAAAATTCATCATATGTGTAATTGATTTTGTATTGTATAATTGGAAACAACTCATGACTGAGTTATAGCCCTTACTCATACATATATATATAAATACATATGAATGATTACCGGATGATCACGATGGTGATGGGTGCTGCCCACCGCCTCCTCCTCACGTTGGCGTTTTCACTATCTACTTTTGTTTTAAGGATATATGTGCTAACGACCCGCCATTCGGCACCGCTCACGAGGGCAGTATAAGGAAAGGGTTTAGGTTTTGTTTGGGATAGTCAGTTAGTAAGGTAAATGATCAGTTTATAATGAAGTTAGTGTTGATTTTTATAATTTTTATTTGAAAGATACTATAGATGAATTAAATGCATTTTCAAATATCATGTTGAAAAACCAATATTCAACCTATAGTCCAAATACGTCGGTCACTTTATGACATTTTTCTGGTTCCAGAGATATCATAGAAAAACAAGTGCGGTTTTGATCTTAATTTACAGTGTATATTTACAAAGCACTAGTGTTTTGTCTTTTGGAGAGCAAATACTAGTAGTACAGTATCAATTTTATTTAAATTTTTTAAATTTTATTCTAAAATTATGAATTAAAAACAAATAATTATTGTTTAACCTTTGTGAATCTTAGCGAACAGCGATTTCAGACTGCGCTTCGAGGAGGCTTGGGTTCAATTTCAAATCTGTTAAGGTACGGTCCTTACGTTTTAAAAATAACCTACTCGTCCTGTCTCTCTCTTCATACATTTACAATCAAGCATATGGAATTCGTAAATACTTTCCAATAAATCCGGGGCACAAAATGTTTCCATTTGGATATACCAAAAACATTCCCAAAAAATATTTAGGGAATTCTAAAAAGGGATGCTTCGATAATTGTTGTAAAGGAAATTGTACCTTAAAAAAACGGACGGTCTGACTGGTTCGATTAAAAAGCCTGGATATTATTAATTGATATACAGGAAATAAAATGTTCAATGAAAAATTTACTAGGACGTTCCTTATATATGTATATTCCTTATACACGTATATATGATTTTATCTATGTCAATATATGTACTTACGTTCTTAACACCATTAAAGAAAACCACCAATAGCTTATTGTTCGAGTTTCTTTATTAAATGTATAGGTCATACAAGTATATCGTTAATAGTGGTTTAGTTGATATTTAAATATCGTATATGTAGATAACATTAATGGGCTTAGAGTGGTATAGTTTACGTGTCAAAGTTTCTTTAGTAGTAAATTGTAGATGTTATTTTGATATTGCGCTAGAAATAAAAAGAGAAAAAGATTATGATATGAGACATTACATTGATGAGCACTAATATATTAGCCATTTTAAAAAAGATTGATGATTGAGTCCATTTATTGCCCGATTAGTCCTAATGAAACACTTTCTCAGATTCTGTATATAGTTAAGGTCTTTGGCTAGTCACAACTTGAATTACATAATAATAACTTTACAGATAAAAACAAAGATATACGATATTGGTCTGTGTGATAATGAAATTTCCTTGGGTTTAGATTTCCCTTGATGATGATAATAAGCTATTGTATTTTCTCGGAAATATAGATATGCCTGTTATGAATATGAAACATTGGTACTCTGTACTTGATTATTACGTTCTTTGTGGTAGTTATTACTCATAATTATCTTATTAACATTCTTATGTAACATAATAAACAACAAATATGCTCCTTATAGTGGAACACCATTGAGTTTTAGATTTAATATAAAAAGAAATTGATCCTAGTATATACAAATTCTCTCTTTTAGAAGAGACTTGGAAACTATGGCGAAAAAACTCTAAGGCTTCTTAGCAACGTTGCCAGCACATTGGCTAGACACTCTGCTTGTAGAGCCAGCTGTCCAGCTCCTAGAGGTCCCGTTTGAACTCCAGCCAATTCCCTAAAGCTGCTCGCAACATCGTGGATTTTAAGGACTATATTCCGGGTTTGTAGGGGAGAAGACGTATGCTTGGTCATGCTTTGCGCTAACTCTGTGATTTTTCTCAGGGCTGTTAGGCAGGATGTCAGATGTTCTGGTAGGGTTTGGAAGCTGGGATCGCTGCTCAGTGCTACTACCAGTAGTTTAGAGGCTGTAACTAAGGAAAGGGCTTCCTCAGTCAACGCTGTTCGAGTTAGTTCGAATTTAGTCTCATCAATGTTAACTCCTCCGCCAGCCTGTTGAGCCGCAGTGCACATGGCCGCCACTTGATCCAGTTTAACTAACAAACCTGCCATTGCAATGTCAGTTTTCGAAAGAAGGGCGTCCGCGTTCACAGAAGAGGCTCCGTTTGTTTGAGCTGCATGAGAATTTGAATGATTATAGTTATAGACTCCATTTGGAACAATCAAGGGCTGGTTTGTGATCACATGCTGTGGGTATTTTCGGTTCAATTGCGGTGAATAGAGGTTATATCCGGTGATTGGTGATCGGTCATTCGACATGCGACTTGGGGGACTGGGAGGCGGTAGAGAAGAAGGACTTTCGCTATTAGATCTGTAGTGACATGTTTTCGCAAAACCCTCAGTCTCTCTATTGCCATAGATAGAATTTCCATTAGAGGGAGTCCTAAAGGAGAAGGTCCTATCAAAATCAGTTGCTGATCGGGGTGCATGAATTGGAGGACTTCTCAAATTGGGTGGTTTGATCGGAATTGGCGGAAGGGGTGGCTTCTTGGGTGGAAGCATCACCACTGGCGGTGGCTTTCCATCATCGAATCGAGGAGGTAAAGAAGGGGGCTCCATATCTCCCTGCCTATTGGAATTGAACTTCGAAATTTGTGCTAGGACGTGGGACTGAAGCGGTGGAGGAGGACGATAAATTAATTCCGAGCTCTTGGGTGGTCTTTGAGGACTAGGTAGCATGGAGACATCTTTCTTGGGTGGTAACATCAAATTATTGACTGCGCTCTGAGATAGTTCTGGTACACTGTCACTTTGAACACTCTGCACTGTTACAACTCGCATAGGACCTTGACCAGGGATCGAATCTTGGTCCTTTTTCGTCTTTGAACAACAAGAAAAAGGTCCTTTCTTGTCGACAGTTGCATATTCTATTACAGTTGGCGACCTTGGAATTCCTTCGATTACCGCACCGTTTAATGAATTGGTTCTAGGCCTTTCAAAACTGGTTTTTAAACTATTCTTACTAAAGCTACTACTAGAATGGTCCGATTCATTACCAGAAGGACTAGAACTGCCGTTGTTATTAAATTTATTGATAATATCCGAAAGGTTTGTATTGTAACTAGTTTGGTCAATAAGAGTGTGGGGCACTTTAGGCTTGACAGTCTCAGGTGTGGGTCTCTGCGTAACTAAACCCACATTTTGATCCTGCTCAAACAGGATACAAGACGGTGGTGGTATGATGAAAGACATAATCTCCTCTGGAGTTAGCTCTTTAGCTGGAGTCACTTTCTGTTCTGGAGGTTCTATTATTACCTTAGCCAGAAAGTGTTCCAAGTCTTCGGAAACTGTCTTCCTCTCTCTACCCTGGTGATCATCGAAACCAGATGGCGCTGTTTCTAGAACCGTTAAGGCGTCCAATTCGTCTGGCGTATGAGGTGGTGTTATGGCGGTAAGGTCTATCAGATCAGGATCTGTTTCTATAATAGGGTTAGAGTCACTGTCAAACCCGTAATATTCCGATAGCTTCTTAGAGGCGTTTGTCAGTTTAGAAGTATCCAGCTCTGTAGCTTCGCGGAACTGCTTAAAGTACTCTTTTAAGTTAACATCATTACAATTATCAAAGATATGGCTATCGGGACTGTGCAGTCCAAAGCTCGACCTTATTGTCTTTGAGGTTGGTCCGGTTCCGGTTTGAGACTGTTGTTGGGGAGTGGTTTTCTTCAAGGGGGAACTATTAGGACTGTAGATAGATTCTGAATCACTTTCGCTCTGAGACAACGGTTCAATTCCTCCGATATCGTTAAGGAGTTGATTCAAATCCTGTTGCATTTTCCTTTGAAGTTTTGGAGTCCCTTGCTGGTCAGAATTGGTGATGTTCGGTAAAGAAGTTTTCACCGAAGAACTATTAAAATCAAATGGTGACAAAATTGTGTTGAGGTCTTTACTAATGCCGGAAAAGTCCTGGCTAATACACTCAGCCAGTAGGGTTAGGGAGTCACTATGCCTGAGACCACCAGAACTATCTCCATTGGAAGACAATTTACTACTATTCATGCTATCACAATCACTGTCCCGATCTTTGATCGGTCTGGATATGGACTTGAGTCCCATTACACATTCACCTTGCTCACTTAGGTACTTCTCCGAGTTCTCCACCATCTTCTGCATTTCTGCAACACGGCGCAGCACTTCCTCGTTCTTAGCTTCAACTAGACCATTGATAGGCCTTTGTTGAGTTGGTGCCACCTTATCGTTTGAAGCATCTAACTTCAATTGATTCATGTCAAATCCGAATTCATCTTCCGTAACTTCTGAAGTCTTCTCCTTAGGGTCTGGCATCGCTATGGAGTTGAGAGAACTGAACGCACTGCAAATATTCCTCAGCTGAATGGAATGATATGGAGGAGGGACAGAGAACGCCATAGACTGGTGCTCTGTATTAGGGTAGATGTAGCTCCAGTATGAAGGACATATGGCGTGCTGGGCTAAATAAGGGGGTGAGTTTTCGTCCGTAACACAAGCCTGTTCTCTGATCATATCCAAATCCAACTCGCCTTGTGTTTCACTCAGCAGCCTGTAATATCCGACCAGGACCAAAGCGAATTCTGTGGCATCGCGATCCTCCATTGCAAAACTGATGTACGAATCGTTGAGAAGGTATAGAATAACGGAACAGGAGACATCATCGTCCCGATTTACAGTCACCCTTTGCATGTCGTCAAAGGTGCAAATTTGTTGCGGAATAGAGTTCCTAACCCCTGTGATTTGGCTCAGTCCAAAGCGCGGACTTACGAGTAAGACTCTTTCAATTCCGTCCCTCTGATTCGTACTAAAGCACTTGGCTCCATAGCTTGGCAACCCGGAAATGATGTCCAAATAGTGGATTTTTGCCTGAAGTTGAGTCAACATTTTCGACGAGCCCGTCATCTGGGAGTTGAGTTTCATAAAGTGGGAAATCAGACGACGCAACTCTTTTCGCTTCATGCCCTCGATTAGAGATGACGGCACAAATCGCTCCAGTCCGAATTCTTGCCTGAAAGAGAATTTATTTAATATTCACATATCTTTTTTTCTTTTGTAAAATACGGGGCCTGTTCAAAAAGTATTGAGAATTTTCAAATTGTAAAAATATTTTAATTAAATTAATATTGTCAAGAAAAATTTAATCTTTTGGCTATACCAAAAAGAAATCTTTATCTAATAGTAAGTTCAATTTTGAGTTTTTCTAGTTTAATAGTAGTTAAAGCTCATAAACTTTTTGAAATGGTTAACTTACGCCATTGTCAAGCATTTTAGAGCCTAAAAACCATAAAGTTTGATATTTTAACAAAAACAGAAAGCGGCCGAAATCATTCCATAATTCTATCTAAACTAATAAAGCGAAGTTCTTAAAGCTTGGAATATGTATTCAAACCTAACGTGTCACTCAACAATATTTAAAAAAAACTCACAATTGTATGAACTATTGCCGCATTCTTTAAAAATTCTCGATACTTTTTGGACAAACCTTGTAAATATTTAAAATGGAAAATCTTACTCGACAGTTTTCACGGTACATTTCGTGGGCGACATATTGTTGGCCAGAATGTGCTGATGGATGTGGAGGGCGGCCAGCCGGAGCGCAACGTCGGGTTGGAGCTCGGGAGCAAACCGCTCCTGGGTCACGTCATTACAGCACTGCATGAACAGGTAGTCGAGTGCGTTCAAGTCAATCTGCGCCAAATTGGCAGCCGACGTCGGCACAAATGATATCCGGAAGAGGCAACGCAATTTGTGGGCACCAGGTCTCGAGGCAATCTGTGTGTGCGAGAGCGTGTTAGGATAATCATAATTAGATGTAATGTACATAGTCGGTCCTATGCATACAAATATGAGCGAAAAAAGGAGATGAAGGAGGAAAAAGACACAAGAAAAACCGGGTGTGGAACAAATACGAAATCGGAGCGAGGAATATTTGAGAATTAAATTATCAAGAGTGTTAGAAAAACAACCCCATAATAAATAACTCCAACCAAAACTGGGGGGTTGAGAGAAGGAGCAGCAAGTGGTAATGAGAGTGCGTACACACTAAACTTTTCTTTATTATTTATCGCGTTTCTAATACTCAATGGATTTTAGCGAAGAAACTTTTCTAAATGTAAATTTGAATTTAAAACATTAAGAGTGACGATGAAGGAACCTAATTTAAATTGAGTTAATTAAAACAATAATTTCTTTTAAAATTTGGTTTTCGTTTATTTTGAAGAAGACAGCAAATTATGTCGTTTTTATGTCCGTTTTTCAACCGAAGAAAAACTCGACTTGCGGCTGATATTTCTTACTAGTTTCCTTGTTAAAAACAGCTCATGTTACACTCTTGCAGCAACATTTTTTAATTTAAATTTGGGTTTTAAACTTTTGGATTAACGATTATAAGAACATGAATTAATTTTAATTGAATTAATAAAGAAATTAGTTTATTTACGGTTTTTTCCTAATAAACAGAAATATTAAGTTTTATATTATAATACAATAAAAACGAATATTAAATTAAATAACTTTCAAGACACATTTATTGAAAGGACATTTTTGTGGGAAAGGAAATTTATCGCTTTACCTTGACTAAAGTTTGCTGAGAATCCAGGAGAGTTAATTTGTTCCGTTTCAGACTTTTAACGTGCTCCAGGACCAAACTAAAATGCTCGATGGCTGTCAGGCACAGTTTTTCTTTCAGCGACGACACCACATCCTGCAAAATGGAATTCGGATTTAGAGAGATAAAAACACATACTTTGGACACCTTAATTGAATTAAAGTTTGTGAGATTGCTTACCGCAACTGTAGTTGTGGCATCGTACTTGAAGGACTTTGTTTGTCCGTTTTCCAGGAAAACTTTCAGGACATTGGCCATCGGCGGGACGCACAAATCACCCAACGAAAACGCTGAAGGCTGGGAACGACAACAGACAAAGCACACACATAAATTTGGTGAAGAAAAACTTGAAAACTGTTGGCAAATAGAAAAGTTTAGCACAAATTAGGTACCACTTTCGGAAACTGTAGCACTATTGGCTATTTTAATTCAGAATTAGAATACATCCTTTATGTAGTTACGCGCCATGGAACATTCTTTATGCGGATGATGTCCTGTTGATTTCAGAGAACCAAATATATCTACAGAATATGATTGACGAGTGGCGGTCTGCATTGGAGAAAAATGGGCTCAAGATAAGCAGATCCAAAACCGCATATATGTACTGCAACTTCAGTCATCTTGCGGGAGTAAATCCGGTTTTATATATTGATGAAGAGATAATCCAAAACGTGAGAG
>JXOV01041315.1:0-33178 GCA_001014945.1 Clogmia albipunctata
CCATAAGCCTATACTGAATACTGAATATTTTTTTTACATTCGTACATAGAAATTAGTCGAAAATGATAAAAGTTTCTGATGTTCCAACAAAAGTAACCTCCACATTTGGTTCACCATTGTATAATTGTTTCAAAACAATTGTATATCTTGACCCTAAGCCTTTGATACCTAATTGGAAGCCCCAACCGTGTACTTTACCCACTATTTATAAAGAATATGCGGAAAGTGTTAAAAATTTCATAGTTCGTGAAGACGATATTTGGATCATTACATATCCAAAATGTGGAACCACATGGACCTTGGAGACTGTTTGGTTTATTGACAATGATCTTGATTTCAATAAAGGAACTGCAATTGATTTACTAGACAGGAATTTCTTTCTCGAGTAAGTATAACTTATAGTTTTATACAGTTAAATAATATCTCAAAACGGTAACAAAATAAACTACTTACAAATATGTGCTTTTATTTATATATCGGATTTTATTATCAAATTGATAAACCAATCATATTTCAAAATGTTTTAAAATAATAATGTTGTTTTTAATTATGAAAATAGAAATAAGACAAATTTCAAACAAGGGCTAAGAATTCCAAATTATTATTTGAATGTATAGAAGGCTTCATTTAACTGTGCGTGTACTTAGTAATGTAAATATAAAAAATCATTTTAGTACCATCCAAATCTGATAAACGAATTTTCAAAAACAGTTAAAAATCGAAACGTATACCTACATTCAACATTATCATAAAACTGTATTAGAAATTGCATGATATTCAAAAATCATATTCGTACAGTCCTTTTGAATATTGTAATGATATTGTTGTAACGTCCCTCAACTTTTATAAAAAGGCTGTTACAGCAACTCCCCTAGAGTTCAATACCGTAGATCAACATAGGGATCAGTACAACCTTGATACCAACAATTTCAAATTCTTGATATTGTACAGAACACCCAACTCATGCATTCTCAGTCTAATATGCGACATTTTGGCTTCGATATAACATTTCCACGTCATTCTACGGTCCGGGTGCAACCCAAGTAACCTCACATGATCCACCTAAGGTAAAACACAGTTCCCTATTTTTATCGGATCCAACCTGGCGAGTGTGAAGATACCGTTCCGATACTTTGCGTGGCTTAAGTTCAGCTGCCTTATCGAAGACCAATCTACAATTTTATTATTGTGATATAGGTCATCTTAACAATTTCTTGTATTTTAAAATGCGCTTCCACTTCAATTCGGGACTTCAAGTCTTAGTTGAAATTGAAAGCTTTGTTAATTTATTTTGTTTCAAATAGAGTTTATTTAATATTGAAATTCACAAAATAAAATAAAACTTTTTCATTTATAGATATGGGTGCGTGTCAGATAAATTTCCAATCAAAGGCTTGGATATTTTAAATAATGCAACAGGAAAACGATTAATCAAAACACATTTGCCAATGAATTTATTACCAAACCAACTATGGACAGTTAACCCGAAAATCGTCTACGTGGCCAGAAATCCAAAGGATGTAGCCATATCTTATTACCATCATCATCGGAAGCTTCACGGCTATCGAGGGACGTTTGAGGATTATCTTGATGGCTTTTTACAAAATAATTTGATATACGGCTCTTACTTCCAACACGTGGATGAGTTCATACAAATTGACCAATTAAAAGACAATATCCTTTTTATCAGATATGAAGACATGAAATTTCAAATGCCAGAAGTGCTTCAGAAGCTCTGTAAATTTTTGGGAAAGTCCTATTCTTCAACAGAGTTAAAACACTTGGAAGAACATCTACAGTTTGAAAATATGAGGCAACTTCCAACAACGAACATGCACAAACTTACAGAATTATTTTCTGAACTAGTGGATAGCAAAGACATTCCTCAAATATTTATGCGAAAAGGACAAGTGGGATCCTTTAGAGATGAACTCCCAGAAAAGTATTCAAAATTAATCGATAAAGAGCTTGAAAAATGGAATCGAATTCAAGAATTATTTAAAAATTTAAATCTTTAAAAAAAATTATATATTTCGTCTGGTGATTTAACAACAGTTTTGGTGTTGGAATAATATAAAATATGTGTGTGTTTACATTTACTAAATACAAAAAATTTTAAAAAATCTTCGAAAAATCTAAAAGAAGTTTTGTTGTAGTTCTCGTAAATATCCGAGTAGGATTTATAATCATTCGTATTGACTCAATTTTTTATAATTTAAATATATTATAATTAATATTTACAATAAACTCTGTTGAATACAGTCATTTCATAGAATTAAACCATCAATATCAATTTCCATAATATTACAAAATTCTTTTGTCATCATAATCAGGACCATATTTTTAATATAATTCGGAGAGTAAAACAACAAGGACTCCCAATTGATTATTAAATTTTAAAATAATCAACTGTAAAACTTTGTTTCAAAATTTATTTATCGTGAAAAGGTTGTATAAAAAATATAAATAAATGGATATAAATACAATCAAGTTCCAATACATAAATAAAAGTAGTAATTTACTAAATAAAAGAAGTAAATGTGTTTTTATTTAATAAAAAAATTCATAGAAAATGCCAAATACATATTTAGGCGAATATTAAATGGAAATGAAGTGCTCATTAATTATGTGTATTTACAATTACAAAATATGCGTATTTATATTTGTATAGGTGTCCCAAGGATAATATGCTTAAAATACTGTCTCCGTGTTATCGCCTAAGAAACTGGAGTGTCTAATACAAACAATCCGATTAAGTAACACACGGATCTGTTCTTGCAAAATAAAACCAAATAAGTTTAGTTAAGATATGGCAATCCTCGTTGCTTCTGGTCATTGTTTTATAAAACAATTCAGAGCCGATCCTAGTCCTGGGTTTGTTGTAGCTTATATTCCCCAATTCCTATTCTGTAATTAAATACACGTTCTTGTCTTCCAATATAATTTCATTATCATGGCAAGAGAAACCGCCTCACATCATCTTTTTTACAAAAAAAGCGTTTCTTTTATTTGTTTTAAAATTAATATCTCTAACCAATCACAATCCGAACCGACCCTAAAGGCAATTTCTTCATATAATTCCAGGCATCAACTCGAGTCATAGAACTTGTCGCAAATCCATTTATCGCAAATATTGCATCACCATTTTTCACCTTCCCAGATTTCTCTGCAGCACCACCTAGTTTTTTTAAAAAATGTATTACAAATTTGCTCAATTTTACGCCATTTTATTTTAACTTACCCATGAAAACTTTTTTCACCATCAATGGACGATTTCCCATTGGAGAGTCGAATCCACCTTCAATAGAAAATCCCAAACCACACGAATCTTTTGTAATCTCCACTTCTTTGGCGCCTTTAGGGACATTTATCATCTTTTTAAATCCTAGTCCGGCATTATATTCTACAACAAAATATGATATTTTAACCGACAAGAAATTTTATTTCAAATTTTCACAAATTTTCGAAAATAAATACTTGAATAATGCAAAAACAATACCAAAGGTAAAGTTATTCACCTTGTAGAGAATCACCCAAAATGTCACTGCTACATACAGAATCGCCTGTAAACATTTCCATTAGTTTAACTAATTTCCATATATAGATTAGTACATACCATCTCCAACTGAGGCGTCCAAATCCACGGATCGTGATGATTTGTGATAACTGGTGCTTTTAACCTCCATGAAACTGGCAGTGTCTTTATCAATTAAGGAACTTAATGAACCGAGGCTGGGCCTCTTTACTTTAGATAGACAACCGTTTATAGCAACTACGCTTGGCGATCTGGTCACAGCCAATACCACTTCGGAGCGAGGCGTCTAAAAATATGCAAATAAAAAATGATTTACAAAACTACAGACACAAAACAGAATAAGTCACTCACTTTCAAAACTGTTACTGATTCACGATGTGTGAGTCCTCGCATGCTCAGTCCATTGATTGCCAAAATGCGATCCCCCTTTTTAAGGCGTCCATCTTTATCTGCCAGTGAACCCAAGAGAACTTTATGAACGGTGATTTCCTTGGTTTCGTAATCAGCTCCTCCCGCCAATGTAATTCCAATACTACCCTCTGGGGTATCTCTTTGGAGCACAATGACAAATGCATCTGGAGTTTGAAGGGGAGGATCGGCTTCTTCGATGATCGCTTGAAGATCTTGTGAAGTCAACAAGCTGTGGCTGCTGCCGATCGAAGTGAAACTTCCAAAATCTGTTGGAGTACTCTGAGTTGTCTCTGACTCTACACTGGGCAGGCTCCGAGTAGCTGGCATAGACGATATACCTGAAGATGAATTCGATGCCACGGACTCCCACGAGGAAAACCGATCGTGATAATTAGACGCCTTTTCTTTTGAATTTACCAAAGAGGTTATGGGTTTTGTTGAAGTCGAAAGATGGGAATTAGCTGCTTTTACCTCAAACTGTTTTTTAAGATCGGCTGTAGACATCTTCTTGGACTCCGAGTTGAAAGTTTTAGAAGATAATCGCAAGAATGGAGGAGAAGGAGCTTTAGCGACAAAAGATGGTTCATTGTCTTCAGGCTGAGACGATTTCGCAGCTTCAGTCCTTACCCATTTAGCCAAGTCATTCATCTCATTTTCAGACTCAGACGATTGACTTTTTCCATTCTCTTCTATTTTTTTCACAGACCCTAAACTTTTTAATTCCATCTTTGGAATTGCTACTTTTCTTTCCTCCAAAATCAATTTTGAAGTCATGTCAATAAGAACAGCCACCGTAGAGGGTTGCTCAGGAATAGATATCACTTCGACACAAGTGGCAACATTTATCACTTGGTCCACAACACTTGGGATACCTTCTAGAAGTTTGTAATTCGTCACAGTTTTCCCATTCGAACTAGATGACATTGTCCTCTGTTTCGGTTTTGGTCTTTTTGTTTCATGTTCCTCGTCATATCCATCAGTACTGTCCTCATCATCGTATCTAGTTTGTCTAATTGAAATCACTTCGTCAGATTGTGTCAAATTACAATGTCCATTTCTGCTTTTAGCAGAGGCCAATATGGTCCTTCGATTAACAGAGCCATCATTAGATGACGACTTTAAAATCTTCTTTTTCAAGTCCAAAGCGGGAGCACTTCCCATTGAACTACAACTTGCCTGGGATCCGGAACCCGATGTCAGAGTTGAAGTTGTTGAGCTCGCAATTGAAGTATTAGTCTCTGAGCTTAGGGTTCTTGTAAGGGTAAACTTTTCAGGAGAAATACTAGCTGCAAGTGGAACTACTGGAGAATGTGGAGGTGTAGATTTACGAGAACTTTGCAAACTAGGCAACGAGTCACTATCTTCACTATCATCAGCCAATGGAATGGACATGGACCTATTTCCGTATAGAGAAGTTCTCGGCGGTTTCACAGGTGGAACAAATCTTCCCGACTCTAGAGTTTTCTTCTCATTAACTGGAGCACTGGTTTGTCTGTCTAGCGAAGTTCCAAAATTTCTGCGATTTGTATTGAAAATACTTTGATAGGGATTGTCAGAAATGGAGCTTTCTAGCTTTGGCCGTATATTCAAAACCGAAGGACTCTGAATTTGTGCTTTTCGTTCTTGTGGAAAAGGTTTTCTCGTGGTAGAAACTGAGCTTGTAATTTGTGAAGACACTTTCTGAAGGTCGAGGCTTTTAATTTCGGGTAAATTTATCAAAGCTGGGTCAGCTTTAACTTCTATTCCAGCTACTTTTTCAGGAATAACTAAACCACGAAGCTTGGACATGGATTTCTTTCTTTGTTCTAACATGTTTGTGATAGAGTTCCGGCGTCGATCTTCCAAATTAGGACTGCTGCCATAGCCGGAAAAGCTTATGGTTCTCGCTAGAGAAGGCGTAGAAGTGTTTGAACGTCTTGGCAAAGAAGCATATTTCGAAGAAATGTCCACATCATTGTCATCAAGTATAGTACCTTCGATTGGCTTATTTTGTCGAAGTTTAGGATTCGTGTTTAAAACCTCTACACTTTGGGTCTTTGCAAATGTTGGTCTGAACGTGGTCGGAGTCTGATAAGATGTATACCGAGAAGAATCTTCACTTGTTCGAATCACAGGGCTAGGAACTGAGTCCACAATGTCATCCAAATTTTCAACACTTCTTGCTTTCTTAGCAAATGATGATGACATTGTGGGAGTTGAATTAATAGGCAGATAATTGTGAGAAGGTTGATTTGTAGTCGAGCCAGACAATAAGTCATCTGTACTTCTGTTTAAATTTCTTCTCAAAGTTAAATACTGTTGTTCTGGAGTTATCAAATCAGAATAAGAAAACATTGCAATTTTATCACGAACACTTTTCTCTGATTTCTCATCCTTCCTCCAATCATTCAATTTTCTCGTACCATTTAAGTACTGACTTCTACTTGGTTCAGAAGTAGTTTCTGAGGTTACTTGTTTTGGGTCTATTCTGGATTTTGTGGGCATATACCGTTCATTGTGACCATTAGGAAAGTCTGATTCGAAATTGGCAATATTGTTTCGACCTAAGGCCTTCAATGCAGTTGGCGGACCACTTCTTGGCAAAGGAGGCGGTTTAGTTATTTGTAGGCTAAAAATACAATTTATTAGAACATTCCAGATTTATGTTTCACAAACGTACCTCATTTTGTAGCTGTTATTATTATTACTGCTGTTTTTTATATCTCTCTTCGTATTTAGATCGGCGAATCCTTTTCCATTGATGGCAGGAATGATCGGCTCATTGAAATTCGGCGGAAATTCGTGGCCATCAGGCGGCAGTCTGGAAAACGTCGGCGGGACCATTAAAAGTGTGCCAGTACTAGTAGCAGAAGCAGCCCCATTGACCAGATTCACTATGCCGGCACTGCCGCGGTCCATTTCTGAAAGAGAATAGCCAAAGAAAACAACAGAGATTATTTTCTGCTTTGCTCCATCATCCACTCTCTTTCAAACAGAGGGCCCCATTATTACATCAGATACATAATTGGATTTAATTGGTTTGGTGTTGCTGTGCTGTGTTTGACTATTGGAGCATTTTATCAAGTTCAACAGTCAGTCAGCCAGCGCCAGTCATTCTGCAGACAGACATTTAGCAAGAATAATAAAAATAAAATGAGGAGAGAGACGATACAGAGACTTGTCTGCAACGCATTTCAACAAAGAACTTGCTTATTCAATAAAAACCATATTCTCCATCCTCCACATCATCTAAAAACAATTCAAATTTTAAAACAGTCCACCTATAATTATAATAGACTTTCTTAAAGTACCTTCTATTATTTGCCAATTTAAGGCCAAATTCAGACAAAAATCGAATAGTAGAGATCGGAATACGGTGTCAAAATGTTTATTGTGGTGATTGAATCTTTATTATATTCCATTTTGCTGGTCAGCACAAATAAATTGGCGATTCTGGGTCATCTCTCTCGGCGATTTACTAACGGGTCATCTTTATTCTATTAAATTGCATACTGTTTATTTCGTCACTTGACCGTTTCGCAATTTTCTAATTCCCGATTCGGAACATCATATTTCTGCTGGCGTAATTGAATCGGATCGTGTCACTTGGAAATATCTTATGTAAAATCAACGTAATAAATCAGAGCTATTGTGCTCAAAGTGATCGATGATGATCATTATTTATTTGGAGCACTTGCGAAATAAGACTCTTAATATAATTAATGGAAATACGTATGCGATCCCAATCCAGGCTCGTCTTTATTAAATAAAGAGAAAATATTTAAATAAGAGAATTTTGGTCACGATATTCAAATTTTCTTTTCTTCTTAGAATTATCGATCTGTCGTTATTGTTCGGACATGACATTGTCCCCTGGATATAAATCGTAACACGATCATTTACCAACTCTACTAGCACACAACCTTTTAACCTATATTCACTATAATTATTTCCCAAGATCAATCAGGGCTTTCGTTTTCTCATACAATAATTATCCGTTTTGTCAGGAAGCTCATGGTTTATAATACAAACCCATTTAGAATACAAATTATAGGCCAAATATTCATATTAAAATTTGATTTTTATGTATGAAAGGAATTTTTTTTCTTGTTATGAAATAACTTATAATATCAAACATACTCACGGAACTACTGGAAATTCTTTAACCCACCCTAATTGAAAAAGTTATTGAATTGAATAATTTTTAATTCCAAGGTGATGATGGAAAATCCCATTCAACATAATTATAAGTATATTAGTCTTATAAATTTCATGTATCATATAAAATCAATTAGATCCAGTAATGCTATTTTGATATCTAATGATTCATGTGATTGAAAAATGGACAAATAAAAGATGACCTTGGAAAAGGTATCCAATTACAAATTAATAGTAATTTATCTAGAATTGCTCATCAGGAAATGTTCCATGGTGACCAATTAATCGAACGTTAGTGAATAGGTATCAGATAGGACCAATAAATAATATCTTTATTACATAGATGCGATAAATTAATGTATTAGACGACAGAAAATGGCAATAAATAACTTGAAAATCACAATCACCTTCAATTGATTGTGATTTACCGACTATGGAGCAGTGGAGCCGAATAAACATCTGGCCAAGAATGTAAAGCATTCACAATTCGAATTCGTGACTCTGGACTTTCTGACAACAATTTGGCCATATCAACCGTGAAGGCCAGCCTCAATAGAGAGGTGCAATACTCCCCAGTAATGACTCCAATTCGGGAAGCAGTTCTTTGCCATAGAGTCGCATGCCTGAACTCGGATCGTGGCACTGGCTAATGGCAACAACAATAACTGAGCAGAATCAAGAGACATCAAATTATTGGAGAATGATTTCTAAAAGTCATCCGCTTCCAAGAACAAACATAAAGATTTTTGGGCGTTCAAGCAGGTCTCTTTAGGTGGTTCATTATTCTCCTGCCTCCTTATTGAACACCTATCACAGACTATCATTCTAAATCTTCAATTGAATTTAATCCAGCGGTCGAGAAGTCTTTTGAAAAGTTAATTATGTTGATTCGTCGCATTTTTTATTCCCGACTTGTCACTCAGTTCCATTTGCTCGCTTTTCTGCAGAGATGAGACTAATCGAAAAATTGCGGCATTTTCTTTAAGCCCAAAAGCCAATGATTTGAACATTATAAAACTGTTTTCCATATCATTTTAAGTCGTGCGCTACCTGGGATTTAAAAAATATATAATTCCAAGAATTACAGTTAAGAGACACAATGTCTGGCCACAAAATCATAGGCAACACTTGAATGATTGATAAATTGGGATTTACTCGAAATGAGATTAAATTCAGCTTTAAGAATTTTTATAAAATTAAATCCAGTGAGAACACAAGACATCCATTATAAATGTCACTTCAAATGAAAATAATATCTCTTAGTTTTATTATTCAATTGACCAATTTATCCTAATGTTACCTGTCTTAAACCTCTCATGGTGACAATACTGCTGTTGCTGGAGAGGACTTTGCTTGAGTTTCGGTTTTAAAAAGATAATCCTCGGTTCCATCTGGACACGCACAAAACACTTTTTCACTTGCACTTTTCGCTACTATTGGTCAATTAATATGGTGTGCTTTTGAACAGAATTTCATTCATTTGCTTTGACACCAGAACACGCCGCTATAAAATGCTAATTGCGAATAAACTGAATGAAAACGTTCATTTGAGCTAACCAATTGATGATTGCGAATTTATTTTGCATTGGAAATCAACGCGGAAAAATGCAACAATTCAATTAAATTGCAGCAAATAGTGACTCCAAATTGCCACTAGAATATCTGAGTCAACATTCCATAAGTCTCATGTGTCTCCTATTAAACAGTTCAAATTGGTCTGTGAATTCACATTTATTAAATAGTAAATAGAGAAACAAAGAAATAGAGAAGGAAGACAGTTTATGGAAATTTAATGTACAATTGCTAAAACTTAACAATCTAAACAAGATCGCACACTCTCCCGACATTTATTTTTACCAAAGTTGACACAAAGAACCGTTAAGAAGTATCTTTATTATATTGTACAAAACACTGATAAATTTCAGCCCAACGATTCTGCATAAATTTAGCGAAGACATCACTACAAATGCAAAATAAGAGGCGTGAGAAAGTTAGACTGGGCGGCGGTAACAACGATACGATTTTAACTAACAACACAATACAAGAATATGTAATTAATTTAGAGCAGAAATAGAGAAGCAACTTTTCTTCTTTCAGGGTACAATTGTTTCCGATTTACAGACTATAACAACGAATGTTGAACAAAAGAGCTACTTTATGATATTGTCTGGATCTCTCACTCCACTTCTGCAGCCGACATCTGTGCCAAGATAAAGTAATTGATGAATGAATTGATGTAAATTTATTACCTGTAATTAATTAAACATCTTCATAGAACTCGCATTTTATTTAAAAGAATCGATACCACAGAACCGATTATTCCAAGAAACCATGACTTATGACAAGAACTGAATCACTGGATGATCTCATCTCTGGAACACAATACCTTTTTACAGGCAGTGAAAGTCTCAATGAGGAATACACATAACAGCAAAGAACATGAATAGGAATACTTGAAATGGTCAGCAATAAGTCATGGTGATATTAGAGCATCACCATAATGATTAGAACGGTTCTTGGTAGGCCCCAATCATCAATGGATCGCTCACGAAATCCACGCTCTTTCAACAATAATTTCCCCTGTTTTCAATTAGATTCTCTACAAACAATTTTGCTTTAACCTGACTTTTCGACACAACAACAAAAATTGGTGCAACGGTTGATTGGCCCCAGCGGCAATTTTCGCCTCTACATTCAGAGTCTCCTCCTCGCCCCATTGCTCCATTATCCACTCTGAGCTAGTTTGATTACTTCACTGTTTTATTTATGACCGGTGGTTCCATAACTCCACAATGACAATGAACTGTAAACCGACCAGATTGAAATACACTAATAATGATTGAAACCGGAACAAAGCATCCACATTTTCCCAACCGGAGAACGGACAAAAATTCAAATCGATCTGTCCAGAGGAAAAAAAACCAAAACGTGTAAAAATAAAAGTGCATCTCTGAACATGACAGATATTGCAAGCATTAAATTTTTACACGTATAGAGGTTCGTGATAGTTAATTGTTGTAATAATGTTATAATATATATATAAATATAAGTTATTTAACAATAATTGATTATTTTTCTGAAAAAATAGTAAATGAAGAGAATATCATAAGCAAAGATGTTTCAGACACTGAATCTATAGTTGAGTTTTACATATGTTCATACTGACTTCAAATTGCAATCATTATAATAGTAGCACAGTTTTTATTTCACTACAAATACATCGCCTAAACTATTGTTGGTGTTCGCCATTTCCATTTCAGCCCATCATCATTAAATTCCCGCGTTAAGAAATTAATTAAATTATATATTAGAGGTGGATTAGTACAATGAAGCCATTTCGCACGTCTATTCTACCGTTTGTTCCGGATCTATCTTTACGTCAAACACACCATTTTCACCGTGAAATGGCGAGCGAGGCAACACAGGAATGCTTGCCCTTATTTGTTGGCGCTGCTGCTGAACGAAAGCAATTGTTATTCTATGTAATTGTAATATGGTTGTAAACCATAGAATATCACTACACTCATACACAGGTTTAATTATTTTGAGAAAATGAATATAAAAACGGAAATGAAGACTAATATTTAGTCGCACTAAAGTATTGAAGTTAAAAAGCACTACACAAATGCTAAATCAGCCCTCTTAAGTACTTCCATTAGTGTTTAATATTCCATGGGATATCCGGAGAAGAATCTCACCAAACACTTTGGGGGAACCAAATTACCAAAAACGGGAAATTGTGGAACATAAAAAACCGAAAACATTTGCCAATTCGTTAAACAAATGGTTGAAAGTTTTGTTGTTAAATGAATATTTTTACCCACATTGATAAATAACAAGAATTTAATTTGTAAAATTGCCATTTGTAATTTTTAACTCATTTAACTAATTGATCATTATACACTAGAAAAGGTTTTTTTTATAAAAGAAAATTCTATTTCAATATAATACTAAATTCGAATGTTTAAATTTCATTAAGTAAAATGGTTTAAGATATATCTCATATTCCTATTGTCACAAAAAATCAATGCGATGCAATTACTTAATTGTTAAATTGAATGCAAACCAGTGTCATTAAATTTCTCCATATTCATCAATTAATCTTTCTAGGAAGAGAGAGAAATGTTCAGAAACAGCGCTTAAATTCCCAGCCATAAATTGCCAAAACAATACAATGAATTGCAAAAAAATGACAAAACAAAAGAGACAGGCTATTCGTCTAAATAGAGACAATTTTCTCCAAAATTAAGTCAAACTTCACTGCCCTGCATTATTTTTAAATTGAGGAGTTGCTGCGAACCATTCGTTTATTTATCATCACTCAAAAAACCATAATCCCACGACACCAACTGACAAGATTATTAAAATTAATGGATATCTAATGACGATTTTAATTCAAATCAACTCCACCACGGCCTTCACTTTGAATTTTCTGATCGTCTTTGTCCAAAAAAATGGATGCTTCAAGATAGGACTCAACATAATGGTAATTCTTTTCAGTTATCTTTGAGGCAGTTCCCATTTTGATGACAAATTAAATCCCAGGTACTTAATATATTTTAAGTCCATTAAAGAACGAATCACCGGCGCTAAGAGTAAAAACTTTGCCAGAAATTACAACCCAGACATGAAACATGGTAAAGAGAAAAAATTCCAGACAAACGCAGTTTAAAATAAGTGAGGTCCAGATAAACTTTAGTGAATATGTGAGAATTTAATACCAACATTTAGTTCGGCTCTTACAGTACTCTTTAAAAAAACATCCTCATTTAATCTAACTAAACCATAAATACCGACCATATTTAATGTGCAGCAAAGAGGCGAAAAGTAGAAATGCTCTTTAGGTAAAAGAGGATAATTATGTGGTATACATCTAAATATGGAAATGAAACAAGAATACACATTAGTTGAGAAGCTATACTTAAAATTTCTGAAAAAATAATGACTTGTTAAGATTTTATGTTAATTTGTTCAAAATACATTATATCGAGTATAACACACAGCTGGTTAGCATTATTAAACACACAGTCCTTAAATAAAACACTCGCTACGCTCGTGATTTAAAAAACCCACCTTTCTATTACATAATTCTAAATTGTTATTTAAATATTTAATTCTACCCAAAACTTTTGCTTCTTAAAATACTGTGTTTATTCCGTCCAACAGACATCAGCACTGTCTATAAGGATTTCTGCGCATAAACTCTCCTAAATAGCAACAACAATTACGCACGTATCCCAGCCATATAAGGGGAGAGGAAAATAAAATACACTGGCCGAAGTGACGTTAAAAATGTTCTGTTCTTGTTTAAAACTGCGCAAAACAGCGACAAAAAACAAAACATTGTTTTTCAATTGTACAGATTGTCAGCTACACATGAATATAAGGGAATAATATGGCTATCCCAGCAAGATACAGAAAATGCCATTCTTAAGGTCATACGACAATTTACTATAACGATGTTTTCTATAAATACATCCCTCATTATGCTACCGATTCGAATTATTTAACAAAACAACAATTGCATATATAACCATTATTTTATTGACAATGAATTTGAAAATAATTTCAGAAAGTAGTTATTATTTATGTTCACGTACTTTTTGCTCACAGTAGTATTTTATAATCTATTGACGAAAAATATATTAATTAATTTTCTTTCAAACAATGTTGTACTCGCATTATATTCAAATTCATCACGTTCCATCCAAGTTTTAAAAAACAATCTGGGTATCGAATAATTAGAATTGATGATAATAGTTCGTTTTTTAAGAATGAGTTTTAATTTTGTGTAAATGTTGTAAATCTTAGTGACATAACATTATTAATGAAAAAGGGTGATTACTTTCAAAAGAAAAATAAGAGCTTGTGCTAGAGTCTAAACTGTTTCGGTCGAGATACACAATTCTGTGACATAGACTTTTCTATCTAAGCTACCCCCGATCCTTAAATTATTAAGATAAACTAATAATTAATTGTTAATTATTTATTTTAAATTAAGAGAATTGAACTTATGAATTGCAAGACTTCAGTTTTAGAAACTGATTTGGTCAATAAATTAATAACTTTGAAGTTTTAAAATTAAATGTTTTTAAAATTTTAACTTAAATAAAAAGTAATTCATAACACAGTCAAAGTATTATAGATCACTATACACGTAGATGAGATAATGTTCATATGTAAACCCGCACTTCAATAACATTACGATAATGTTTTCAATACCATTCGATCTTGGTTCGAGTACTTTTCTAAATCGTGTTGTGGACTGAGACATGTCAAAACGAAACCCCCACGCAATTGTCGCCCCGATATTCCGTGTCCAGAGCAGGAATTCCAATTCGTTCCTTATAAGGCAGTGAGAGAGAACTCTGGGTTTGGTTTCGATCTCTAAAAAGTAGAGTCCATAATTGACCGCGTCGCAACCGAGCGCCAATAAAACAAAATCGCGACAATGGAGGTGTTCTCTTTTCGCTCTTGGCGTCATGGTTGGACGTTAAATTGCCATTAAATTATTGCCAATGTTACCGGCAATAATTTATTTAGACTGCAATAAATAATTTTCCATTCCACATTCTTTGAAACTGATTTTATTTTGTCCAGAACACCACAAAAATGTCCTCTCTGATAAGAGTTGTTCCACTTCATTTTGTCGTCGAAGCCATTTCACGGTACTGAACCAAGCACAAGGCGAGCCACATTTCACAATAATCAATAAATAAATTCACCCCAATATGTCCATTGGACGCTTATACCCGGCAATAAATTCACTATTACTTTTTTATTCGTGTATTCGCAAATGAATGGTATTTTCGCAAATATTCCCATTGAATAATTGGGAGCGGAATGCTGCCCAGGATAATGGGTTGTTTGTGCTAAACGATTTGAGGAAAACCGATCCCATGTCTCCTTGCGAAAATAAAGTAAACACCAATCAGCTCGCAAAAGCTCAACGGAGCCTGCAGCGCTAAAATCATTTTTATTTCCAACAATTTCACCTTCACCCTCTCTGGCCCCGCTGACTTCCAATTTCGGTAAATTATTGCACTCATTGTTTCCCTGCGCCACCGGCATCAATTTCGATTTTAATTCAAGGCCAATACCCGATCAATGTATGTGCAATTATGCTCATATTGCATCAATTTACTTTACAGAATGTCTGAATAAAAAAAGAATAAAACAGCCCTCCTGTTTTATCGTCCAAATGTATTGCAATTTAAGAAGAAAAAAAGCAATTCCAAATCATTTATATTCTTTTTATAAAATGACGATTGACAGTTTTTATCAGTCTCATTTGATCGACCGGTTTTATATATAACAAAATTATAAATACGTTTCACAGTTTCCAGCAGGATGTGATCTCTTTGAATCTTCTCTCGCTTCCTCTTAACAATTTTCTTTATCTTTTGCTCTCTTTTGCGATTTCCAACCAACAACCTTCAGAATGTCGTTTGCTTTACTCATGATGACGTATGCATACTTATACACGTATTAAGCGACGCCATCATCATCATAATTTTGCTCACAACTAAAAACGCTAAACGATCTCATTCTTTCGCTTTTAATGCCCTTTTATTATGTAATTCACGTCGAAGGTCATGAAGAACCAGAAAAAGCTCTAAATATAAAAAAGTGATCATTTACGTTATTAATCTAAATTTTAAATGATTCAATGTACTTGTGATCAAACCACACAAATGCAACCTATTCAGACAATTAGACCACAAGCACCCATAATTTACTCCCGATCGACTAAAAGTACATTATCAATTATAAATGTGAACATAAATTATGACCTTTTTCACACGCGTGCAAACTACAAATCGGTGTAAATAAATATGCATGATTTCAATATAGGAAAAGAGAAGAACGCATGTAAATTCCGAGACCGGTATAATATTAACCATTTATTCCATACAATTTAGCTAGTATGCATAATTTAGAACTCAAATTTGTGATGTACACATATTAGACCTCTATTCCAAATAAGTCAATGAGCGAATGATAAAGACAATTTGAACGAAAGAGAGAAAGAGATCCCACGTGCAAGAAAGAGTCGAAAGATATCAATCCACTCATGCATCATTTATTTGTGACAAAAATATAAATTGCAAAAAATTTTGATGGGTTTTTCGTGTTGATTTTTTTAAAAATGCATAAAACCATGTGTAAAACACGGCCGACAACCATTATTCATCACACGGCCATCTTTAAAATACTCCCCGTGCTCGTTACTTTAAACAATTATTGTCTTAACGATAGTAGTATTTATTATCTTCACTTCTAAATGATATTATACGCCGATTTAGCATTTTGAATTGGAAAAATGCAAACTATGTTAGCATCTGCCGGTAATAATATACAAATACAAAATGCGAACTTTTGGATCTCAAATATTTACTCTGATTCATTGGGTAACAGCGGTTTTCCACATTTCAATTGAAAGAAAAGGAAGAGCTATGTCTGGTTGGGATTTGCTTGAATCGGTATTAAATCCTGTTAAGATGAATGCGCTCCATGCAATGGCGTCAATGACCGAGCCCCCTCAAAAGAAGAGTGACACCAAAGGTCGCCTCCAACTAAATTTAGATCCATTTCCCAGATTCATAAAGAGAAGCATCAGCACTTGATTGTGTTACATATTACACGCCAGAATAATAAGAATGGAATTCTGAAATTGTCGTCAAGATCATATGCCTTCATTCAATTGAATTGTTGCAATTATTCCGGCACCAATCACTGCAATTTAATCGCAATTTACAGTTGTTAAGCGGACCCCTAAAATTGCATTGAATTAACTTGATTTTTCGCACACCATGCATGCACTGCTTATAGCTGTTTTTTCAACTTTTATTTTCCAATTTGGTTTCACAAGTGTATGTATGTTTACTTGAACGCCCATTCACAATCACTGCACATAGTTATGAACAACATCATAATCGTCGTCATCGTCGTGTTACTGAACTTTAATTCGACCGATTAATTGCTGTCAAATTACAAATACCGCACTTTAGTTTGTTTACACACGTTCTTATGCCTGCTTGCCCTTACAGCATATTTCAACAGTCAAGAATTAGCACTGTGCAGTCCTAGTTCTATTATCCAATTTACTTTTTCAATGCACAAAGTTGACGACTACCAACAAGTCGAATAGACAAACAACTACTAAATTTTTGTCGATATTGCGGGGCTCCCCACTCATAGATTACCACATATATGTATATTCATAACACAATTGCTATTATTATTACGATCACCGCACTCTGCGTTACTATTATTATTATTATAAATAAATATTATAAAATGAACCATAGCGAAGAGACTTACTGAGAAACTTATTCATCTATAATGTAATATTTGGCGTATATGGCAATGCAATTAATCCAGAAAAGATCTCCCTCTCTCTCATTTTAAGAGGTGTATGTCTGCGAGACAAGCACAAAACCCCATTACAGATAGTTTGCACTATATAATTGCCAAAATTTTAATACAAATTCTCACTTCCTCGTATTTTCATACATACAAAATATACTTAGAAGGCACATCTTAATCGGATTTGAGCTCACAAAAATGTGAAATTAATTCATACCGTTTCCAGCGCTCACAATACAAAAGAGAGGAAAGGAACATTGGAATTTCAAAACAGTATATGACTCTATAGTGATTAAAAGAGACACTGTTACAGTTCTTGCTTTAAATTGTATTATTATACCACGATATGGATAACGACCGCGACGTGGCGCTCACGCAAAAGACGTAGAACGACCTCGAGACTGACTGTGCGGAATGTGCTGTCTGAAGAAGACAGATCCATATTTTATCACCAAATAAATAACTTTTTCTAATTAACAGTAAACCCTTGAACAAAGGTGGGAATCGCCATAAATTTCGAACCATCTTCACTTGTTTTATCAACCAGCCACATTGCCAGTGACATTAATTTCTTCTTCGTATTTCTTCTCCCAGATGAAATTCATACACACATTTTGTATAAAAGAAAACTCTCTTCACCTTTCTTTCACACTACTGTCCGAGATCTTGCAAAAATGACTATTCTCTTCTGGTTTTTTTTTATTATAATTATATTATCTAGTCACTCTTCTTCATGAGAATGTAGATATTTCATTCCACTTTCCGGCACTCTGATTCTTCTACTCTCAATACCATAAACCGTACACACACTCTATATGAGTATATATATATATATATATATGAATTTAACACCATTCCCCTTACTTATCTAGAATAATACTATACGGTATAGTAAAAGACCAAGAATATGGTGGAAACAATTGGAGCAATAATGTCATTTTTCTAACAAGAACTAGTCTCAGAAAAATCCCCATAACAAATGTTTATATTGCGAAAGGGAGATTTTCAATTATATCTTTTATTGTTGATAAACTACCATCGTTACTTTACTATTTTTAACTTGAGCGATATAATCGAACTGAAGAATTGCAATACTTGCTCTGAAAAGAAATTAAAAACATCAAACGACCATACAGACAAATGCAATGCAAATTGGTTCAACAAATTAGTGCCAATTCCTGATTAAGATATAATTAATTGCCTTTGCAGTGAGAAATTATCGCAACGGAAATTCTAATACAATTATGAATCAGAATGAATTTGCATAAATGTACAATAATAATTTGTCTTCTTGTTATTTGTAAAAATTGAAGTTTAGAATTCTAATTGAAATGAATATCTAAAAAGGAGAATCAAAAAAATATTATTTTTCTTTTTATTTATTTTATCATTATTATTATATACAATACACCTAAGTTCTAATCTTTCCTTTAATTTAATCCCGATTTTATTAAAACGATAATCGAAGCACGAAATAATTAAAACAAATACTGATCTCGGTGTAATGGTATTTTTTAATTTTAGCAAATCTAATCAATGTTACCGATCTAAACCATTTCAGCGTTCATTAAGCTGGTATCGTCTCTTCTACATGCTGATGCACACAGATCTGTACACATTGTGCAGCATTGCTGAAATGCTATTATATATTGTTATCTCATAAGAAATATCTTATCGTTAATGATTCCCATAATAGCAACATAATTAATGAACAATAGCTTATCTGAGGCCAAATAAACAATTAATTGCTGCTGGATGCTGCAGTGTCAGAGGCAACCGAAGATGCAATGTTATTTTCATTCGCTCGATAACACCTTAAGATACATATTTTATTGAGACCGTCATACACATGAGATGCCTATTTTTTGCCCGACTTCTTAACACAAACGATGGCTCAACCACTTGCATAGTAAAGCAAAAATGCAGTAGCGGTCGCAGAATAAAAATAATAAACGTAAGATACATACAGAAAAAACAAACTCTGTTAAGAATGCCGATCGCTTCAAATGGATAATTTTAATTGCTATTTAATTAAAAATGAATTACTTTGCTGCAGTATCGATTATGTGAAGATGAAATAAATCGTTTACAGGCTATAAATGTTTATGTAAATTTTAAAAAAATGTTAGAATTGAACAAATCAAGTTTTGCTGATAGATAAATTTCAAAATTATTTAAGAATATTCAATTCGTATTAAAATTCAATTATAATCTAATATTTATCTGTACAACACATAACAATTTAAATCCTTTAACAAAGAATGAATTACCAGAAGGGTCTGATAATAAAAATTTTATTTGGAAAAAAACTTTAAATGTTTTAAATGGCAAATATAAAATAATAATTAAACGATTAAATTGATTACGATCTATTTGATGCTTTCCTTTCAATAAGAATCAAATTTTGAAACTCTCAAATTAAATTAGTGGTAACGATTGGGGAATTCGGTTAATTTAGCAAAAATACTCTATCCCAAGAAATAATTGCGAGCTTTGACCTCTGTCCGGGTTCAATCCATGTTTACATTTACCCAATGGGATAAATGTTGTTCTTCCTAAAATCAGGCCCAAACTCTACAGGTCGTGAACACTCTGCTAAATGAACCAATTAACGAGCTATTTCAATTTCTACATCTCATGTTCTGATAATCAATTACCGCTAATTAACCCTCGCATAGAACAAACATCACTGAGATCAGGAGAAAAACTTACTGGTAAGAGACCGATCTAGAGGGTCCAAAGAAGCCAGCAGAAACTTCAAACTCCCATATGGAAATATTTTAAATTTAATGATGGATCATCCGATTCGTTAACCTCCAATGAATCGTGAATTACTTTATTTTCATCTTATTCCACTCTTTTCATCTCCACCTTCACCGTATCCAGATCTCGTCCAGATTTACATTATCTTCTTACTTTTTGGTGGACTGATGGTTAGACATGCCATATTTTTATAATTAAAGTAGGGGCGATACAATCACTACATAAAAAACTTAAGCTAAGTTAAATAACAGTTAGTATTTTTGCATTATCGTGATCTTCAAATGATTAGTTCTAAGAACTAATAAAGAGCTAATATTATTATGATCCCCAGAATTCATGGCAAGAATTAATAATGTGCTAAAGTTGAGAATTTTGGATTGGTTTCATTTTTTCTCAGCTCTGTACTCTTTCATTCAGATTTCCAAGACTGGGCAGGAATTTATGTCTGCTATAGCGGTGTGTCATTTAAGCGCGGTGAATTTGATGCCGTCCACTTTTGCCTTTTCACACACAGCAATTAATTCACTCTCAATTTTAGGTGTAAGCGAAAATTTTCCCATGATTTACTTGGTTTCTTTTTCACCACACACTGTTATTGGTCACAAACTCATTCCATCCTTCATACACAATTCCCCAGAAGTGATTTTAAGAGACGACTGGCCATCAGCAACTCGGAGGAAGAACCAGCGACAAAGCTCCGGTAATTTAATCTCGACCATATAAGAATTCCCTTTTCGGTATGACATATGGCGTTCGTTTCGAATTGCAAAACAATCGTCAACTGCTTGGCTGGCTCTCTTTCTAAGGTTAAACCCATAAATTTAGTTTTACATCATGTTATAGTCCCGAGGAGCACCATACTCTTGCATGAACCGGGGAACAAAAACGATAAGTAAAGGCACGTTTAATGACTTGACTTTGACTTACTATGGACAACAAAATGAGAAAAAATAGCAAAACTGTAAGACTTGCTTTGGCATAAAAACTTCATAAAGGCTCTAATGACGGGCAATAGAAAGGGAAAAGGATTTGCCAACTAATGTATAGAGACAGACCCATTAAAAGTGATCGAATACATTTGTATTGTGATAATGTGAAAATATGGAAAAAAGTAATTAAATCTTAAAGAATGTAATAACTCAAACGAATCCATTGACCATATGCAAATTAACACTTCAAGAAGATTTTCTCTCTTCTTATTTCGTCGTTACATTTATTTATAATGGCTTCCACTTGTCAAGCCTTTCGAAAAAAAACAATGTAATTCTGATCCCACTGGCCCGAACACGGTTTATATTTGAAGACGTACGTATATGTCATTCCAAGTCATTTATAATCTAAATGTTTAGTATATTTCGATGCAAGTGGTGAAATAGAGGTTATTACAGCACTCATTTACCATGGGTGCTGTAATAACCTATTTCACATGAGTATTGAACGCTGTTTTGTGTAATTCTGAAAAAAATACCTGTTAATCGAAAGAAGTTACTATAATCCAATTTTATAGTAAATGAAATTCCTCATTAGCGAATAAACTCTTAAAAATGCACTTTCCTTTGTTCTGAAAATCATCGCAAAATAACAATAAAAATAGCCAAGACTCTCGCTTACTGCGAAATTGCATTCTATCTTAAAATGGAATCACTTATTGTTGTTAATTTGTTTCCATGTTCTTTATGAATTAGTCAATCCTTTGGCCATTCTATTGAAAGGTCTTCACACCAGCGCGCAAACAATACCATACTCGTACATTCAAGGATTTAGCGATTATTTAGCAAACAGAAAATAGAATATTCACTTGATAAATAGCTGCAGTAATAATTTGTTTGTCGGCTTATAGAAGAGAACTTGCCCATTACCATGCCAAACAGAAATCAATGAAAAAGGAATTCAATTCCAATGTCCACACTTGTACTTTTATAGGGTGAGTCAGGGAGGAACGACATCAAAGTCTGTTCGCGCAAAGCCGCCATGTAACTCCTCTCTTTCTCTAATTTTCTTCAGTGCAATATAAATGCATTCCGAAAACCACAGGTCTTTTATTTACTTCTTCACTTTATGTAATGTACTTTAAACCGCACAATAATAATGTTCTCCTGTGGATGCCACTTTTAGAATTTTATAAAGAAAATAATTCATGGAACATTGTCTTTTAACACTGTCTGTATTTTTGTCCATATCTTGGTTGACGTCTTCTGGTTCAAGAGACAGCGGAGTTAGTAAGAATTATCGTTTTCCCTTTCGAGTGCAATGCATTACAGACGAGGTATTTTGCAATATTACTTTTATTACTTTATTATGGTGGCTTATAATAAACAATAATGTTAAATACTCCATAGAAAGAAGAATAATCTCTTCTGGTGTTGTCATGTTTAATCACAAGAGGAGAATATTTATCCCTAGTTTTAGTACTTATAAGGAGATTCAAATCGTGTTTAAGTAGAAACGTAAAGGTTTCTTTAAGCAAACATATGTAGAATATCATACAAGGCATTCTAATATCATAATTCTGACACAATCTCATTAATTTATGCGTTTAGACAAAGGACAGCCCAAAACATTTAGAACTAGAACTAGGACTTAACAGATAAGTGTTATCATAATGACACTGTAGTGTGTAGTGTTGAAATGAATTTAAAATCGAATTCCAATCAATTATCCTCTCTATCTATATAACTGCATCACAGTTCTTCCTAATTCATTGTGACTACGCAAACATTCCAAGCCGATCATCATAGCAGCAATTCTAAAGCCATATGGCTCTTATACCCTACTGGACAACCAAACAAGTGAGCCTATTACTTGTGGTATGAGAGATGAGATCAACCGGTCGGATGCGATTATATTCTTTGCTGTTTTGCTAATGCCACACCAGAAAACCGACAATAGTACGACTTGACGACGATATGGCTGAATTACCACTGACTCTCTTGTAAACTGATTGACATTAACATTCTCGAGTGAAATTCCTCCAATGCAATGCTATACATCTTGTCAACTCTGGTAAGATTTCAAGTGAACAGGATGTCATGAGTGTAATATAAGTATGTATACACCACAAAGACAATAGAGTTCAAAATATTGTCAATTACAATCACCAGATTAAGGATTTAATATTATACGAGTACTGTAGAAGCAAAACTCATTTATTAATAATAAAAACTCCAGATTATCTTGAATACAAATTTGAATATTTATAATAAACACAGATATAAGATTCAAATAGAAGAGCATTACTGAATCTGAATAAAAAAATTTATTGCAATAATAACTTTACATCTTCATTGATTTCAGTGTTCATTATTATATTTATTTACAGAATTTACATTATTATTATATATTTATGTACATAATATTGAAATATTATTAGATAATTACTTTATATAGGAACTAGTCATATCTAACCAATAAAAAATAATGACTTGTAGAACAATTTTTGGAGCACAAACTTTTACGATCAAGCTGATACGAGTATCAAGCCATAAATTGATTGTAAAATTTAATTATTCTTTATTTGAATTGTTTGAACGAAATTCCTCTTCCTTTCTCTTTGATCAAATTGAAAATCACTATAATCCAGATCAATTTAATCCCGAAGTGGTGGATTACAGACAAGGGGCTGGGCAACGGTAAAGATCAATTAGAGAAATTGAATTCCTTTGCCTCTCGCCTAGCGTTATATAAGTAAATATGAACAGCGCCTTACAGTTCGATTTCTAGTCGATATCTATCAAAACCACATAGACCGGACCTATAAATAGCGGCCTTTAAACTGACTACCACGGTATTCGCTAACCAATAGTCCGATTCCATAGGCAGATAATGAAAAGCTCTCCGATATCAGATCATTCGAAAGTATCGCCATTTCTCTAACAAGCAAATGGGTGGGATGGGTCTTAAATTATCATTTAATTGATACCATTAGGTGTGTGTTAAAGAGACTAACTATAATTATTTAATTATAGATACCCGATATTAATTGAGATGTTTCCTCAGATGTGTAATTATGTACGATAAAGATAGTAACAGATGTGCCAAAGATCGAAATTTAATGAGAATAGTTTATGAGAATTAATAAATTCGCGACTTCAAATTATAAGGTCTAAATTCCAAACGTTCTATATCACTTAATTATATAGGTGGCTCCCAATAAATAATGCGAGAAATCTCTTAATATAGCTCTCCTCATTTTCAAATTAATGGCGCTTTTAATGGACACCAATTAAATGCTTTATCATTTAAAGATCTCAGGTAATACGAGCTTACTCTGATGATTAATTAATTTGTAAAAAGTCACTATTGTTCAATTTCATTATATAATAACTTTATGTGTATTTAGAGATTCCTAATGAATAAATTAAACCAATTAGTATATCAATTAAAAATCCTCAAATCAATAAAAATTAGGCATAACCATTACAGCTCAGTTATTACCAGATATTACATTTTTTTCTTAAAATACAGAATTATAAAAATACTGAAACTTATGAATTGAATGTTACTAACTAACTATCTACGATCTGAAATATGTCACTTTGCTTAGTCTAGCAAATAAATGCAACCCATCATCATAAATTCAACGTAAATTAAAACATAACCATTTCTCTGTCTTGTCTGCATTTATATCAAGAACTGGCGACATCTTTATTGGCTCCGGAAATACCAAAGCAATGATCATGACACTCAATTCCACAAAATACTGTCTTAAGAAAAAAAGGTTTCTGAAATATGATATTCTCTTCCGGATGATGGCGAAGCCTTTTGCCTTGTACCTTGTATTCGTAATTAACGTGGACGTTGGCCTGGTGCTGCTACAATATACGGTACAGGAAGATAAGCAAGTTGCACACCACCAACAACAAAACATCCACAATCTGACTAAACAGACAAAAGTCAATAAATTAACCCAGTCTACGTCACACGACTTTTATTATAAATTTCCATCCGCTCGCTCCTAAGCCAGCCCAACATCACTGGAGCTCAGACTCAGATTCTGGTCAGAATCCATTTCTGTTGAACCTCTCCACTCTTAATCTTTTTGCAATCGCACGAATGAATAAAATATGTTTGTGTATCTGTTTATGCTTGGTCGTTCTTTCAGTTTGACTTTGTTGCTATTATAGCCATAGATAGATTCTAAACTCCACGGTTCGTTCAACTGGTCACAGAGCATTATATTAAACCCAATTCTTACTCCTCTCTATCTCTAGCACGACCCCCTCCTCATTTCACTTCTTTTGGAGCCCATTTTTGCAATGTAAATCGTTTGTTGTTGGTTTTTGCATTTATTGCCCATTATTTCTTTAAATAATTTCACTAATCAAAGCAAATATGTTATTCCATTTATTAGGAAATTTTCCAATCATCATTGTTGTAAGACACAACTCTGGCCTTCCCATTCAATGATGGTCCCCACCAACACACAGCATAGTAGAGAAGAACAAGATTCACCTTAATATAATCAATTTACATTTTCTATAGAAAATATACCTTCTTTTTGTTGCTGTAGATAACTCACGAAGAGACTGTTTTATCATACGTTTTTTTCATTTTATTTGCGAATTATTAGTTATTTTATTCATTGAGAAGAATTAATTTATGCAATTCCATTGGTGCTGCTTTTATTTGAATTTTGAATAAAAGAGAGGTATCCAGCGGTGTTCAACCAAACCCATTGCATAAACTCCTCTCAATGTCTCCATCAGTTAGTCAACAAGAACACCATCTAACTGGGAAATGGCCATTAGTAAACTTACTACAGAGAAGCTCAATTCTATGCAGTTTTTTGTATCAATTTTTTTGTATCAATTTTTTTGTACAACACCCTACCGAATAGATCAGAAATAAGTATTAGTGTTTTGCATTATACCCGTATCTTTAGCAAAAACTCCCTTATTTAATACACTCTTTTGCAACATGTTATGTTTTATGTGCAAGTCTATAGATATAGACAATAATATTTTGTTCTCATACAGAAACACTACAAAAACATGACTTGTTTTTCGTGTCCAATATTCCAATAAGGGGGCATAAAAAGAGAGTTGGGGAGAGAGAGGAATGGAAACGGCGTCGACGTTGCGTTCTGTTCTTGGCCAAAACCTAGAGCCAATGAGAATGAAAAGACTTTCAAAGTGAATAAAAAGGTACATAAAAATATAGTAACATTGATCGCATGTATGACTTTGAAAATGCAAATGTACCTACCACAAACTCGAAGACACACATCGAGTGACAAAAGTTGCCATTTAAAGACTTGTTCTTATAGTCTTCAACTTATTAAACGACCACGAAGTCGTCGTCAGACGGTGGTCATTTATTTTGTAATATATTAAATTAATGCGGACCGGCTGGAATCTTAAGTAAGTGGTTGCGATATACAAAAGCGGAAAAAACCAAGCCACGATATAGTAAAATCCTCTTTTTTCTCTTCATCTCATGAATCCCTGCGATTCGCCACGGTTTTGACAAAAGTCAATAACACATCAGCCAAATAAGAGTACGAGCGCGGTAATTCAATAGAAATTCTTTGAAATCAAATCATGTTTCCATAATTAACTAATTAAGCTAATTAATTTATAAACTAATTAGAAGCAAATATGAAATACACAGTGGTATATTTATTATTTAATAATTTTAAATCTTGCTAAATGTTCTGATAGCAAGTATTCAAAATCGCATAACTCCTTGCCAACCGAATCCTAATATATTCCAATTTTATAAGTTTCATCTTCTTACTTTTAACTTTAGTATTATACTAATATTTTATTCATATATTTTTTATATATAAACAAATACAAAAATTGATTTAAAAAATCATTTTTAAATTCAAATTTTATTTTATCTTTAATTTTTAATTTATTACATTAATAAATAACAGACTTTTCATATCAAATATATAACTTTATTAAGTTTTATCGAATATTATATGGTGATGTACTATTAAAGCGAAATTATTATATCAACTTATTTATTTATAGATTGATCAAATCACTTTAAAGAAATTCACAAACGCTTTGTTTGGCGGATTAAAATGTAGGCTATTTTCAATAACTAGTAGAACTGGCTATTGCTGATAATTTTAACTTAATCAAATTTAGTAGTTTAACCCTCTGTAGCTATTAATCGGCACCACCATTCACAAAGAGACCTAACATAATCCCAAATTCGTGCTTCCCATAAATCGCCCGCTTCTACTCCCGGTTCAATTTGCATATAAGGCAATGGATGGCATTCAGCAATCATTGTTTAGCCCGAATAAAAAGTCACGCCATTCAATTATCAAATTCTCATTTATCATCGCGCGACATTATTACCATAAATGCTCTCAAACAATGGCCAGAAAAACTGAGCGAGCCAAAATTAATTTTATTATTATTCAGATTATTGACTTACCGAATTGTGCGATAAAAGCACAGTCTATGCTTGCTCTTTTCTGCTCTTCGAAAATACCGTTCAATTAGATGACACTTTGAGGTCAGGTCTCTTTCTTTATCCCCTTTTCTTCCTACTGTCTCACTCACTTCGTGTACATTTTATATACACAATTAGCCATTCAAAATATCAATTTAACTGGATTAACTTTACCCGATTCACAATATTCATATCACTCTGGACAAAGGGAACCGAAACTGATTCACAAAAGACCAAATTTTACACTGCGAAAATAACGGATCCATCTCCGGCCAGGAAACTTGTCTCTTTGGCACTCCACGAATAATCCATAAAATCTTGTTCATCTCGTGTACGCTTCACAAATAGCATTTTATTTTGATATTCCCCTGATCCCGTTTTAATGCCATTTACCCAAATTATCTCTACTCAACTAAAAGTTCCACTTGATAACTGCATAATATGCCTGCAACACCTTGAATTCCTTATCGAAATTGGAACAGCGAGCGACCAAGAACTTGCAAAAAATTCACTCCACTTTTCAGAATCAAGAAACCACAGAAACATGCACACACATATCCAATTTATGCCATAAACTTAATCAATTCAACCAAATTAAAGGTACAGTCCAGAAATCGCCTAATTTGGCACACAACACAAAATTCTGTCTCGAATTCTGCAAAAACTTTACCGAACATGGTCACCGCACTGAAAAAACATCGTTCGGCGGCAAAAGCATGATTCTTACTAAAACCGAAGAGTTGTGAGCGCGAAAACAAACGGCCAAGATCATCAACCAGTCCAGCAACTTCGACTTCTTTGCAACACCAACACTACTATGATACACCAATCCAACTTACCTGCCTGCTGACCGATCACTTGATCTTGCATATTGGTACTTGGAGAATGTTACAATACTATTGATATTAGGCTATAGCGCAATTTGTTGACCATTTTATTAGGCGTTTATTATATATAAATTGAAATGCAAATCTTTTTGGCATAGATGAAGAGGTAACATATTCATTGACAAAGACATTTATTCCATCACTTCATTATCGTTTGAGTCATAAAACAAAAGTCTAGGTTTATTGCTTAATGCTGATATATACTTTAAAATAAGTTTTTCTTTTGAAATATGTATGTATGATTTTTTTTTAAATAACATTTAGGAAATTTGTTTAACAAATGCAAATTTAGCCCATTAAACAAAGTTTGTATAAATAATATAATCAAAATCATCAAAGTTATCTAAGGGTTGGCCTAAACTATATCAATTATATTAAAACCAAAAACTGTCTTTGTCGGTTGCAATTGTTTAAAAAAGTAACTGCCTTTCAAAGGTTCAAACGCTGTCCGAACTCCAGGTTTCGTCGCGTCTTTTTATTATTTGCAATAAACTTAGATTTCAATTGATTTTTGAATGTATCAATTAAAATGCTATTAATTAAAAAATGAATTAAAAGTGCTGCCTTTAAAAGGATTAAATGGTATATAATTTTAATTAAATATAATTTAAAAATTATTTTGATAAATATGAATTTGTGGAATTCTTATGTTCTGAAAATGATACAAAATTAAACCAATTTTTAGATTTTTAAAATAATTCCTATGAAATATAATTGATTTGCAAAAACCCAATATAATATCTGCTACTAGCACAGAATGGTTCTCTCTCGATCCCTCAAATTTCCTCTCCTTCTCTTTCTCATATTGATTTAAGCTCGAGCTTTTTGTCGCTATATTTTATACATCTCGTATTTCGGATTGATCATGGCGGGTATAGAGACTGGAGGAAAAAGTTCAAAAATCGATTCACATGCACATGGAATATTAAAAAACCAGAGTCAAACCAACACACACTGTCAAATGTAAGAGGAAGATAATCTTTGCAGAAGAAGCGCTATATTTGATCAACAGTTTTCAGGTTTTTGCACTCTTATAGACCATCATAAGAGTTAACCGGGACTTTCGTATTTCATTATGCAGCACAATATTAGTTATCAGTAAACGTATAAATATTTATAAAACATAAGTGACGTGGTTATATTCTAACGAAAATAATAAACGACACAGTTTACACCTTGTACTATAGATAGACCATCTGAAACTCAGAGAGTGGCGAGAGATGTTCTTAATGACGACACGACACATTCAAAGAGCAATGGAAATAAGGAAACTGCAAACTAAATTATGTAATTACACTAAATGCAAAACACCATCTTTGCAATGAGTGGCTTTAAATTAAAATAAAGAAAACGGTTTTAAAAGTTGAGATCAGTGCACGAACTGCTTTGAGTCGGATTCTCGTTCTTTGGTGCGAATGTCTTTGCCGGAGGCGATCTGCTGGGAAAAATTCCTTATTTTTATTGTAGCTTACGTGTAATGTCCTTAACTCTGCTTTATAACATTTTTCTCTTCTAGGCCGAATGAGTGATCGATTTGGCACACTTTACACCAATTCATTTTTTATGATTATGCACTCGATCATTCTCTTAGCCATTGGCGAAATTGTATAAAAATAGTGATCTCACCAATGTCCATCATTTTTAAATAAAACGCCAACGATCGCCGGTTTGCTTTACCAATAAGATACATTTTATCATTCGATTTGATCACAAAAAGAAGACATAAAAAGCTCATCATAATATTTCATAACGCATCCCATGATCTCAAATTTTTATGGCTTTCTAAATCAATTTTATTGTCCAAAGCCGCAAGAATAGGTCCTCAGTTGCGGTCACTACAAAACCATAATTAATAATAATTTAATATAAAATGACGATCACATCTAGAAAAAGATAGATCGGTATAATTTTTATTTCATTGTAAACATCAATACAAATTTGGGCCATACAAAATACCTGTATATTCCATTCAAATAAATCGTTATTCGTTAATTCATCAATTCTAAAGTAGCATAGATCAAATAGATTCGCGATATAACTGTAATATTGCTTAATTATTTACCTATCGTTATGATGTATCGACCGAGTTGTAAAAAATCGCGATATATTAGAACAACTTTTAGATCTTAAATAATATTAATAAATATAAAACCGATTAATGACTATTTGGTGGAAAGATGATCATGGCTGGAGTCGATCTTGGTCAACAAAATATGAGCAAAAACTAACTGTATAATTCTAAACTTCTTTTAATGTCGTGTTTATCGCATATTCTCTTTTATTCTAGAACTCCGATGGAATCTCCCACCCCAAAATCTGGGGAAGACGAAGATCGTTATGATCAATTTGTAAGAGATTAAATTTAGAGGTCAAACCCTCCAAAGCTTTAACCTCTCTCAGCCTCTCTATTTTATTTCGCATTACCTTCAGTCACAGTTACAATTTGAACCCGATCCTGACTCTTTGATAAAGTCCGTGTACTTAGAATATTATAACATCTTTATAATCTAAATCAACTTGTATCTTTGATATTTTACGAATATCAATGATCATCAACTTAGATTGGTTCAAACTTCAATTATAGAATACAAATTTCCGAAGGCCATAAATCAATTTATATATGTCACAATATATTGAAACAAATATTCCTAAAGTCAAGATTTAACAGACCGTAACATTTAACAAATATTTCTACAAACAAACCAAAACTCTCAATAATTCTATATTTTAAATATAATTTCTAATTAATACGAGCATGTACTCGTATAATTAGACAATCAGAATCAATTCTAAATCCTCACAGAGTCAGAGTCTTTAATTAAAGAACAGCAACTTCCGTTATCACTCCGAGTGTTTTCAGACTGTCGACAATCTAAATAATTCTATAATCTACCAGAACAATAAATAATAGCTTATTCAATATATATTCTATAATTGAGAGGAAAAAGGCCCAATTTCTTTTTGCGAAGACGAGATCGTCACATATTGACAATATAAAAAAAACAGAAGCGCTCAATATTAACATCAAACGTTCTAAATACCGCACCGCATCTCTCGATCTATCGATCGACAATTAAAGCCGCGATCCAATCATGTAAAACGAGCAGTGCCACATAATTCAAGAATTATCGAATTCTTGCGATAAATAACTAGAATTTTAGATTGGCGGCAGCAGATGCCAATTCAAGTTTAGTGCCTTATAATAAACACTTTAATGCGATCTTTCAGATTTTTGTGATGCGATTCGCACGACATACAAACACAAAAAGGTATGATTATCATACAGGGTGGTTATGGTAAAAATAAATATTTGTGTTATCTCAGCTGTTTTCAACGAGGCAAATTTATTCATAGATTATGATTATTATTTTATTTTTTACAGATGAAAAAATAGCTTTACATGTAAAAAAGTTACATTCAATTCAAATCAATATTAAAAGGCTAAATTGATACGTATATACGCGAATAAATTTATAAATTTCATAAATAGAAACACCCTGTACCTCACATTTGCTTTCAGACCGTGTACTATAATCCAATTATATACTTTTTACCTAACTAGAAGTGAAATATTCTATAAATCCTAATCGATCGGTGATAATTTCTAATAATTTTGCGTTTATCAAACTTAAAATGTGTAATCGAGACAATGTAACTCAAATGCAACAAAATGGGGCAGACTGCAGTATAAAAATTGCAAGCACCATTTACGTTGTTCATGGGGACTAAATTGACGATCTTTAGAACGTGAAACAGTGTAAATTGTGGCGGTGAGAGGAGACGTGATTAGACTTACTTAAAGGAGCTTACACACACTCAAAATTTATAGCAAAATTACTTTATTAGCATTTCAAATAGCAGCCGACTACGAGATCGTCTCTTTCTCTCATCCATATTTTTTGTTATCTTCATCGTGTCGTACATTTTAAGCTTATTATTGATACTTATTTCAATTCTTTAACCCGTTCAGATTTTTATTATAATTTATTGTTCTTTTCGGACTTAAAATTAAATCATTAAGGAAATTATTATTTTAAATTTAAGAAATACCCAATTAATATGTTTTAAACGCTTTCATTAGGAACAGTTTTTGTTCACATTAAAGACATAGTTGAACTTAACAGGATAGTACAATATACTCTTAATCAAATCACCGACACATTTTTTGCCTGTAAACCAATTGTTAACAAATCAAATGAATTACAGCGGAATCGTTATATTGATTAGCTATTAGAATCATTAGTACGAATTTCTTTGCATTTTTATTGTTACACACAGGTAACATTTTTATATAATTTATCGTTTGTTTAATGCGCTTAATAATACTAACAATAATAACAACATTAAATGCGACATGGACAAAGCCTATAAATTATGGCGAAACAATTAGAAGAGAAAAAATCGAATACTTTGTGGCTTTCTGCAAGAGTTTCGCAAATGTCCCTACCTCTTCAACTTAGAAATACATGTTGGGGCTCTTTGCTGAACACAATAAAAGTCCTCCATGTATAAAGATGTTGCCTGCCTTGTTAAAGAGGCACGACGAATGGACATGGGGTGGCAGAAAGGTGGAACACTTGACAATAAAATGGTAAATCAAGATCATTATTAAAATGACAAAATGTAATGAATCACAAAATATTATTTTATACAATTCTGTTGAAAA